>BLKR01003196.1:0-156644 GCA_011170035.1 Teleogryllus occipitalis | reverse complement strand
AAAACACAGACGACTGTTCTGATTGAATAAATACAATATATTTACAGATTTTTACAATTAATGTACAATGATATGATACAAAAATCTAGCCCCTTGGCAACCTTTCGATTCTCTTAGCCGCGAAACCCCGCGACCGTCCCCTAGGCCTCGCCCAGAACCACTGCTTCGGAAGCAGCAAAAAGCAACGCGAGGTGCGAAGCTGTCGGACATAGAGGCCCGTAACTACACCAGTTACATGGCTTGTCGCCAAACCGATCTTCGACCCGAAGATCACGTGCAAGGATTGCACTGGAGATACCTCTCGTCTTTCGACACCCAGCGTATCCCCCGAGGCTCGTGTCGGCGCGGCCTTAAATATCCGCCGGCTCGCCCCCACCCTACAAGCAGCGGGCGACACACGGCTCGCTGGCCAACCTTTCCAGAGCTACAACCGACACCTCTTAGACTCGCATCCGCGCGCGTCCCTTTGAAGGAAATTCCAGCCGTGATTCCTGAGGGCTTTCCCAACCGGCGCGGCGTGGCGCCGCCACCCTCCACCCACATCCGGCTTTACGCGGGTTTCCCCGAAGCGGCCCGACGCACCGGCGCCGGACCAGGCGACGCTACAGTATGTAAGGAGTGAGAATAGAACAAGTAAGAGGAAGGAATGGCCCGTTTGTTAGGGTAGTGCTCCGGCATTCGCCTGTTGTTGATGAAAAAAATCACGAAAAACTACCGATCAGAGCAGCCAGCCGCTAGAATTATCCTCCAGACAGCCATAGAGCTCGAGCTAGCTATCTAGCTAGTGTCTAAAATATTGCCACTGTCGGGTCTGCAGGACCTCGCGGTCAGAGGTACTGCAGTGACGTCAGTTGATGCCCTGAACCACGTCTCCCGGGGAGAGGCGGTAGAGCGGGATGAAGAAAGATGGAGGGGGTGGAATTGGAGGAGCTGGGAGAGGGGCGGAGTGAGGTGTAGGGCAAGGTGGGAAGTCGTGTAGGTGTGAATTAAATTACTTTCTTGTAACACAATAGAGTGAATTCATTTCTTATCCTGCCTAATAGATTGTAAGAAATCTCCTAGAAACGCTGTGTTTCTTCCACATACGCAAAGATAGTATTTAAAATTATCATAAAAACTAGTTCATATATTATTTATGTTATTTTATGTAAGTGCAATAAGACGCATTAAGATTGTGTGAGTCATCAAACATACACAGACTTCACCGTTCGCAACAAATGCACAAACATCAGTTGAGGAATGCTCTGCATAAGCATTAAAAGAGATCACCCATCTTAACATCGAGTGTTGTAGATGTCAAAACTTTTTAGATACTGTCAAGTTGTTTTCTTGTGCTAGTATTGATCGATTTGGTACCGCAAGAACAGAGCCGTGTCCGTCTTATCTAGAAATGCTCGTTTTTGCGTTCCAACGAAAAAGCGCGGCTGTTCTCCGCAACCAGGTTACGATCGCTAACTCCTCGTTCGTCAAACTCAGCAAAGGACGAAGCGCCCAGCGGTCAATCCTCCCTCGCGTGTTGAGTCTCGTGTGGGCGATACGGATGCTATTTTCTCGTACACTCTTGTTTTTCTAGAGACGTCGCAGCAAGACTGATTCATAGAGCGGACATAGCGGCCAGATTCACAGAGTGGACGTGATCGGCGCATTTGGGCCTTCCATTTCGAGAGTGCTAGCGGGTTTGTCCACCAGCCATCTACCAATGAATGAGGGTTTAACGAAAAACGTCAGCGTTTCGTTTTTAATTTTTTATTTATTACCTCCCGTTCGGCCGTACAGACTTTCAGGGGTGTGAACATATTACATATTAATAGTTTGACATACGTTCTCACGCTAATTGTCCTGATTGTTACTGGCTGTTGATGATAATTTTACAATTCAGTTCAATTTATGTGAAATTTGTACTTTCAATTCGTTTTTAATATATAATAATTGGAAGTTAACATTTTATATTATCAGATGTTGGAAATTAATGCTGTTGAATATTTATGAAGATCTGAATTTGTCTTTGAAAGAGCCTGAGCATATCCCAGCCTTCCTCCATGTTTGTTTAGGTAAGCAGTTAGTGGTTCACCAGCTTGCCTCGATGGGGGGGGGGTTAGCTTACTGGCCTCTGAATCCCCAGTGTGGGGATTCGATCCCGACCGAGGTGCGCGGATATTCGAAGAGTGGAAAATCCACAGTAACTATGTCACTCCTGTGGCATATAAAAGATCCCTCGCGGATGGCCGGCAAAATTAAATCCCCTACGAAATCATCCCGCTCTAACGAGATCTACCGTTTAATTTTAAAATACTCAACATAAGTAATCAAACCGAATATAAAACACTGTATAAAAACTAAAATCTTTGTAATTAAAAAACATTCATTTAATAACTACACTGCGTCACTACAAATGACATTAAAAAAGCCTACAGTTTTGTGCCAAAGAATCTAAATAAATTTTCTATGTTAAGTTTTGTCATCATCAAATATTTATTATCAATACGAAGGTTACTGATAATCAGTCAATAACACCAGCGTTTCAAGTTTGTAAACCGAGGTGGTTTGTAAGGTTTGTACGCAGCCGAGTCGGTTATTTGGTTAACGGTCGTGTGTTGTTCGATACCATTCTCTTACACGAAAAGCATCGTTAAATAATATCATACATAAACAAGAAATACCGTTTCTTGAAATAAGTGCACTCATACGCCATCTTTAGCCACAACGCATTTGTTTGTGCCTAATGGATGCCAGGCTGTTAAATCTTTGTAGAACTCCGGCAAAGTGTAGTCTGTCGTTCCTCTGGATGCGTTAAGTCGATAAAACAATGCCGTATTAAGAAATATGTGTGGCACGAGTGGTATAAGTGACATTTTATTTTGTTAGTAGGAAATATTGGGACACGCGACTAATAGGCCAAGCATTTGCCTGCTGCATTTTAGCTTCGTCACATTTCTTGTACTACTAGTACTAAAAATGAAATCTTAGTTCGCTGTGCATACCCGCTTTTATTAGTGACCGTTTAAAGTAACCGCTTTTATTAGTGACCGTCTAAAAAAAGTACCTATGTCTGGTCTAATGTAAAAAGTCGTCATTGGAAGCTATTTCTAGCGATGATTCTTAGCACGTGGCTAGTTTGCTTGTGCCAATTCGCCCTGCGATAGCGTTCGACACCTCTGGGAGTAGGCGCGCCCTAGCGTAGCAGCACATCGAAAAGCGCCTGCGTGTGATCTTGCGCACGGGGCGTGGCGAATTGGTGTGCTGACGCAAATGCACGCTCTCGCGCACGCCATTGCGTCTGGGAGGGCCGTGAGTGCGTGTACGCGTGCGGGTGTGGCATTGAAGGCGCCCTGCGTGAAGTACGCGGGGCGTGGTGTAAAAAAAAGGCGTTTGATCAGGACGTTTATTGCGCAGCTTTATTGTGGGTAGGGTTTGTTGTTAAATAGCCGATGCTTTATTTCGTGTTTGGCAACACGCTTAATTTCGCACCCGCTCAAAGAGATTTTAGTACGTCATATACTAAAATTCTAGTGTCGGTAACATTTTGTTTTCACAAACGGACGGATAATTTTACGTTACAACTAGAGACCAGAAAAAAATGTGTAGTATGAAACGTCAAAATATGTTATTTTTTTTATTTAATAGGTAATTATTACAGGCAAAGTAAAAATCTTGATGCAATGTGGCTAGGCCGAAGGCCTTTAAGCCATTACAATACCTACATTCTACAGCGTTCTAACCTTTCGAATTCTGGTATTCACCCCAAATGGTCTCTCCTGCGCATCAAAGCCGCGGAAAAGAGACCATAAGGTACGGCTGAGGAAAAAACCCCTGAAGGGGGAAAAACCTGCCGTCAGAAGCCGAGTACATGCTAATCTATCCGGTTTTTAATCCATTTATTTATTTGGCGCGGGCGTCAGGCATTCTCCTTCCAGTGTTTGGCCTCCTCCGCACCTGAAAACAAACAGCACCACAGAAAATCGTCCGCACCAACGCCTCTGCCGTAACATTTCCGATTCCTACTTCCCTTCGCCTCCTAATGTGTTTTATTTTAACCGTTTGCTTTTATTTTATTTTAATATAATTTAATTTTAATTTATTTAACTTATTTTAATTAATTTAAATTAAATTTATTTAACTTATTTTAAGTAATTTAATTTTAATTTATTTAACTTATTTTAATTATTATAAGTTAATTTATTTATTTTTATTGTCAAAATATTTTTTTTTAAATAATATTTTTTATTTTATTTTTATTGTCAAAATATGTTCATAAAAGTGTAATGAATACAGTAAGAATATATCATAAATGTGTAAAATCTAATATAATATGTAATATTAAAATACTCTAATTATAAAATATTTATGTAATACGAAATTATATTTATAAAAAATTCCTAAACAAATTTTAGAAATAAATCAAAAGTTTTCAAAATCATTTGGAGAGCACAAACACAATTTTTGCATCGCACAACGTTCCCGTCAGTGGTAAAAACTTTATCTATTGTTAACCAGGACAGTAATTTTGCAGCCAGACAAAACGCAATAGAAGCCCTCGTACAAATTGGCGGTATTTATGACCAGCAAACAATCACTGCAGCTTGCAGCATTCTCATGGAAGTATTCAATGTCAGCGACCGACACATTTTTTCGAAAATTAAGGTTAAAGGTCACGAAACGCGCTGTCTGTGATACTTTTCACACCTAAAGCTGAAAATGATGTCAGTCTCTGATACGCACAGACATAACTATAAGAACCTTTAACCGCGTTTTCAAGTAGCGTACCTGAAGTAGACAGCATGCAGTAATAATGTAAGCAAAAATGCTGATTTTTTTAACAGTAATTCTTTTCATATAAAAAAAGTAATAAAATTGAAGAAATATCTTAGAATAAAAATAATTTGTGAAAATAGCAAAATGCGTAGTAAAGTACTAAATATGTAAAAGAATGGATATTGTGTTGGGACGGTGACAATTCGTCAAGGTTATAATTTTCAGTTCAGTATGTAGAAAGGCAAAATTAAGTAATTTCGTAAAATATCAGGTCTATAGTTATAACCAGTGCTTGATTTCAAAACCTTTAGGTACCGGAATGCGCCCCAAATTAAATAATAATTTAATAAATACAGTTATATATTTATAATATAATTTAATAATATATTCCGGAGATGCCTGAACAACATTCTGTCGCGTTCTGCCAGAAATCAAGCCCTGGTTATACCATATGATGTTCTTACTAAATTTCAGTACAATAAATTGTGAATTCATATTTTATTGATTTTTTCTTATATGTAAATAATATTATAATTCTTGTGACATTATTATTGAAGACTGATATTACAATCCTCGGTACAAATCATAAAACAATTTCGAATATCTTTTTGCATTAATAGAAATAATAATCGGCATTGTGAAATAGTTCCATCATTGTTTTTTTTAGTGAGGAATGGTTGCCTTATGGTGTCGTTTACGATTTTATTGTCATACTTATAGTAACAACTTGGGGTAACAAAGAGAAATGGTTTTACGCTCAGGAGGAGATCGACCGGGTTAAAACATTTACATATCTTGGGGCAAAATTTTCCATGAATGGGGGATGGAAGAATCACATAGTGGCGGCGCACAGTAAAGGAAGAATTGCGCTCAAAGAAATCGTTTGCGCAGTGCGCAGGGTTCCGGAATTGTCTTTAAAGGTGTGCGATACAATGTTTAAATCGCTAGTTCTCCCAGCAATGAATTATGGGGCAGAAAGTTGGGGAGTGGATAGGATAGATCGACTAGAAAGCGTCGAAACAGATTATTACAAATTAATTCTCGGAGTCTCTAGATTCGCAGCAAATGCCGGAGTCCTAAGAGAGGTCGGTAGTGTAGGAATTTGGAAAGATTTTAAAATGAAACCCATTAAACTTTGGATTAAATTAGCAGGTGAACAGTCTGACACACTTATACATAGATGTTTTCGAGTGCAGTTACAGGGAAGCAACCAACGCCACTGGTCGTATAAAATTAAACTGCTACTGGAACGTGCAGGTCTGGGAGACGTTTCTCCGGAGATGGTGGGAGATAGGGGAACACGTGAGATAGAACGGCTAATTTCGGGTAGACTTGCGGATATTAAAAGGCAAGAGATCCTGGCAGCAACGGCCGAAAAACGTTCGCTAGTTGCGCAAATTCACGCGAGTCCGTTATGGGGTTGCGAACGTTACGTAAACACACTGCGAAAGGACGCAAGAGGGGGATACGCTTGGTTCAGGGTCGGGGGTGGATGCAACGTAGATTAAAGGACTCTAATGGTAATGGCATCTGTGTGCTTTGCGGTGATAGGGAAGACTGGATCCACATCCTTTTAATTTGCAATGCGACCGAAACTTGGAGAGGAAAATGGATGGGAATGGGAAATTACTACTTCCAACATAGGAACGTAACGCTCGCCCAAAACATTCTAGGTGATAAAAGATCTAACTTCATGAAAGAATTAGGAACATTTCTAGGAAAGGTTCGGACCATTAGAGAAACTGAAATTAGGGAGTGGGAAAACAGCACTGGTTAGTACGATCAGAGCCTAGACTGGAGAGAAATAAATAATAAATCAATAAACTAACAATAATTAAGTTATTCAGTAAGTTATGTTAGGTTAGTAAACAGTAAAAAAAAAAGTTATGTTGTAGTCAATTGCTAAGTATAAGTAGATAAATAAGTCAATAAAAAATAAATAAATTAACTTATAATAATTAAAATAAGTTAAATAAATTAAAATTAAATTAATTAAATTAAGTTAAATATATTAAAATTAAATTATATTAAAATAAAATAAAAGGAAACGGTTAAAATAAAACACATTAGGAGGCGAAGGGAAGTAGGAATCGGAAATGTTACGGCAGAGGCGTTGGTGCGGACGATTTTCTGTGGTGCTGTTTGTTTTCAGGTGCGGAGGAGGCCAAACACTGGAAGGAGAATGCCTGACGCCCGCGCCAAATAAATAAATGGATTAAAAACCGGATAGATTAGCATGTACTCGGCTTCTGACGGCAGGTTTTTCCCCCTTCAGGGGTTTTTTCCTCAGCCGTACCTTATGGTCTCTTTTCCGCGGCTTTGATGCGAAGGAGAGACCATTTGGGGTGAATACCAGAATTCGAAAGGTTAGAACGTTGTAGAATGTAGGTATTGTAATGGCTTAAAGGCCTTCGGCCTAGCCACATTGCATCAAGATTTTTAATTTGCCTGTAATAATTACCTATTAAATAAATAAAAATAATACTTTTTTGATTGATTGATACTTATAGTAGATCTCGGTACAGATTATTAAGGAAATACACTTTTTATATATATTTATTTATAATATCAAATAATGCGATCCTATGTATTGAGGTTGGTGCACTTTGAAGGTAAGCTTTCAGAAGATAAAGGAATGCTATGGAATTTAAATATACTACGTTCAACTTAAGCGAGGAAACGGCTTTGTATAAGAAAAACGTTGTACTTCCTAGAACACGTCTTAAAAGCAGTAAAACATCCATACACGGTGATTCGTGGATTCGTGGTGTTTGATGATCCAATATCTTTTAAATCCAAAGGTTTTCAGCGAACACGTTTTGTCTCGGTTTGTACCCTTCATACCCGTAAACTCCTGAATCGTCGCAGTTCGAAAGATGCAATAGTTGGGAGTTACCCGGCAAGAAGTGCTCTATCTGCGAACTCCATCGTAAACTTGGTGAAAGAGACTGAGCACAGTGCACAGAAACTACATCAAATGCGCTTTCAGCATTTTCTTTAATTCTAAATATGTTTTCCACAGAATACAAAACGAAATGTTTGACTATAAATGAAAATAAGGTTCATGTATGAGTTTCATTTTCTTTCCGAAGATTAAGATACTTATGGATTAGGTAAACATATCTAACGCTGTGTTTTTGAATGCTTTTGGGCCGTATTTTGGAACGCCCATAAGGAGGCGGACTGAGTCCCCACATTGCCAAAAGTTGTTAAAGGCAAAATAGATAAGTGAAATAGGAGTGAATATAAAAGGAACAACTTCAGGAAGGCGTTGTAATGTTAAAAAAATACATGAGAAATTAACAATAGCAAACCAATTTTGTAACTTGTATTTGTAAAGAAATGCTTGAATTTTCATATACCACATTCGTGAGTTGTAACAATTTTCCACAAATCATACGAGATTACGAAAATAAATGAAAACAGTACTCCTCACTTACATGTTTACGCATTTTAGTTAGTTGACTCTAAATCCTTTATTTTACAAAGCAATAATGAAACGCCAATAGTGGTGCCGGACGCAGACTCAGCAATTGCTGATAAGCCTGCTATCACTGCACTGATCAGACTGAAACGAAAGAGTTGTGTAAAACTTGTTGGTACGAAGGTACTGAAAGAACATTATTCCTAAGAACAAAGATATTTCTGTGGAGTCCAACGCGCGACTACTGTAGTATTGGCGCATCTTTTGACTTGTGCCGCCTTTCGTTCATTCGGGCCCAGTGTGAGGCGGCGCCGTATAAATCGCATTGCGCCCGCGGACTTCCGAAGGCGTCCCGTGGGAGGCGGCGGCGGCGGCGGCGAGTGGCCGGCGGCTGCGGGACAATGGAGACGCTGCCGGCGCCCGGACACTCGCCTCGGCGCCGCCCGACGCCCTTCCCCGTCCTCTCGCGTCTTCCTGCTTTCCTGTCTGCATGCCTCCCTGGCTTGCTTCCATCCTTCCTGCTTGTCTGCCTCTACGCTTGCCGGACGGCCTGCCTGCATGTATTCTTGTCTGTCTGTCTGCCTGACTGGCAGCCTTACTGCCTGTCTTACTGGCTGCCTGCATGTCTGTCATCCTGCCTACATCCCTGGCTGCTTGCCTTGCATTCTTTCTACACTGCTTACTGCCTGCCTTACTGCTGCGTTACTGCCCGCCCCACTGCCTGCTTTCCCGCTACCTTACTGCCTGCCTTACTACTTACCTTACTGCCTGCCATAATGCCTGCCTGGCTGCCTACCTGCCTCCCTGTCTGTCTGCAATGTCATACTTTCCGGCACGGTGCGTCGTCCTCGTCCTGACTACTTCCCCGACCTTCCAACTCGGTTTGCTGCTGTTTGACCAACAGATGACGTTGCGCTCACTCGTCTCTGCTTGGAGCGTATGCCCAATCGCTGTTTGCGACCCGCTACGCCGCGCTCTGCTACCTCGTACACCTATCCTTTCTCTGCAATTTCTTTGCTGAAATATCTCGAATCTGAAAAGTTCAGTAGCATCTGGCAAAAGCATAATATTCAGCAAATGCAATGTGAAAGTTTGGAGTAGAAGAGAAGACAAAAGAAAACAAATAAAGTTGGAAATCGCTGGATACAAAATGTCTCTGCTATGTTTCAACGCCCTCATACTACGCCGCTGCACCGCGTGTTTCAACCAGCCAATACCGTCAGCGCACCCTTACGGGCGCGGCCATCCCCAGTCTGTCCCTCCGCCATCTTCTCTCCGCCGCACAATAGCGCGGGTTGCGCATGGGCGCCGGTGCTAGTGGCGCCACAAAGCCCGTCTTCTCGCGGTCGGGCGCCGCGGCGGCGGCTGCACCTCAGCTACTTGCGCGTGGGTGGGCCTCGTCCGTTCACGCCGTCTCCCCGCCACACTCGCCCCGGCTCCGCCCGCACCTCTCCCGTTGCATCCCCGCCCCGCCCTGCCCCGCCTCCGCCTTCACCCACCCGCCATAGACGTCACGCCACGGTACGTCTCCTTCCCCGCCCCGCCCCAGCCCCGCTCCAGCCCCGCCCCAGCCCCGCTCCAGCCCCGCCCCTGTTCCGCCCTAGCCCCGCCCCAGCCCCGCCCCAGCCCCGCTCCAGCCCCGCTCCAGCCCCGCCCCAGCCCCGCCCCAGCCCGCTCCCGCTCCGCCCCAGCCCCGCCAGCCCGCCCCAGCCCCGCTCCAGCCGCCCCAGCCGCACAGCCCCGCCCCAGCCCCGCCCAGCCGCCCAGCCGCCCCAGCCCCGCCCCCGCCCGCTTTTGCCCGCCCGCTCCGGCCCCGCCCCGACGCCCCGGCCCCGCCCCAGCCAGCCCCGCCCAGCCCGCCACAGCCGCCCCAGCCCCGCCACAGCCCGCCCCAGCCCGCTCAGCCCGCCCCAGCCCCGCCCCAGCCTCCAGCCCCGCCCCAGCCCCGCTCCAGCCGCCCCAGCCCCGCCCAGCCCCGCCCCAGCTCCGCCCCAGCCCCGCTCCAGCCCCGCCCCGGCCCCGCCCCCGCCCCGCTCCGGCCCCGCCCAGCCCGCCCCGGCCGCCCCAGCCCCGCCCCAGCCCGCTCCAGCCCCGCCCCGGCCCCGCCCGGCCCGCCCCGGCCCCGCCCCGGCCCGCCCCAGCCCAGCCCTGCCCCAGCCCCGCCCAGCCCCGCCCCAGCCCCGCCCCAGCCCGCCCCAGCCCCGCCCCAGCCCGCTCCAGCCCCGCCCCATCCCGCTCCAGCCCCGCCCCAGCCCCCGCCCAGCCAGCCCCGCTCAGCCCCGCCCTGACCCCGCCCCCGCCCGCTCCGGCCCCGCCCCGGCCCCGCCCCGGCCCGCCCCAGCCCCGCCCAACCCCGCCCCAGCCCCGCCCCAGCCCCGCTCCAGCCCCGCCCCAGCCGCTGCGGCCCCGCCCCGGCCCGCCCCGGCCGCCCGGCCGCCAGCCCCGCCCCAGCCCCGCCCCAGCCCCGCCCCGCCCGCCCCCGCCCCGCTCCGGCCCCGCCCCGGCCCCGCCCCGGCCCCAGCCCCGCCCCAGCCCCGCCCCAGCCCCGTCCGGCCCCGCCCCGGCCCCGCCCGGCCCGCCCCGGCCCGCCCCGCCCCAGCCCCGCCCCAGCCCCGCCCCAGCCCCGCCCCAGCCCCGCCCCAGCCCCGCCCCAGCCCCGCCCCAGCCCCGCCCCAGCCCCGCCCCAGCCCCGCCCCAGCCCCGCCCCAGCCCCGCCCCAGCCCCGCCCCAGCCCCGCCCCACTCCCGTGGCATTCCGCGTACTCTGCAGTCTCTCCTCGCCGGACCCGCGCTCGCTCCATCCATCTCCGGCACGTCCATTCCGCGGCCCTGGGTGTTGACCGTGCCCGTCAGGGCGGACAGTGCCCATTGCTGACGTCATGGAGGCGTCGCTCGCCGTCCGAAAACCGTCATATGTTCCCGGTCTGAGCCTCGCCTTCGAGCTCGGCAATTGCGAGGGTGTCAACTGTCAGAGTAATCTCTTTGGGTGAAAAGGAGATTGTGACAACGTGTATTGACTTGTAAAGTCCTTACGCTGAATGTTCCATTCTATATGAGAAAAGTTTCTACGATTTTGAAAAGTCGTAAAGGGGCTTTAAGGGCAGTGCAAGAGCTTTAAGTTATAAAAGGTGTATGACTGTCAAGGGAGTTAATGTCCTTTCACATTCTTTCGCATCCTTGAATGCTCATCACTCATCGGTAGGTAACTAAAACGAAAATGTTCCAGAACTTTCTGCAAAATGAAGTATATGAAAACATTTATTAGTAAGAAAATATCTTGTATTTCTAGTTGCATTTAAATATAAATATCTATACACACACACACACACACACACACACACACACACACACATATATATATATATATATATATATATATATATATATATATATATATATATCTTTGGGGTTACAAAATGTTTAAAGTGGAACGGATGATTATGTTGGAAATAACAGAATATTTCTTGCTCTAACCATTTCTTCTATTTTGGATAACTAGATATCGTCAACCCACTACCCTGAAGTTCGTTACTTCTTCCACCATCTTCCAAATTTTCTTTGCCAAATCTCGCGCATTCCTTCTCTGTGGACGGCAATCCTTTCCAACTCTATTTCATCATGAAAACCCCTCAGGTTTGCTCCAGGTCCACCACTGCTATCGACTAAGGAACTGTGCAGAATCCATCTCTTCTTTGGCTCCACTCGCAGTAGAATGGACGGACGTCCGACGGCTCTCCGCCTCGCCCCTTTCTTGCTCACCCTCATTGCGGCCATCCCGCGAATTTTTCTTCTCCAACTCCTTTGGTGTTTTTTCTTTCTTTATGCTCGCAAGGTTCACGTTCCATTTATTACATACGGAAAATCATACCCTTGACAAACGCTGTAGTACGAGCTTCTTTTCAATGGGACTTTCAAATTTATTGTGCAACTACGCTTTTTTCACAATATGATTAAATATACTAAATATATTCATTTGAATTATATGAACTGTGTAGTACTATTCAGCTTTCATTAACGTGAATTTCTGTTGTGATTACTTGTTAATTAGGTCGTATCTCCAGTGTTATGTGAGGCGCTCGTGTGCAAATAATTGTATCGGACATTGTGGAGAAAATTGAGATGATTGACCTTAATGAAAAAGTAGCACAGTCCATATTTTAAGGGATTTCAAGGATGGGCAACAAATGACGGTGATCATTCTTTCTCGCTTGTAAGTGTAAAATACCGATTACACTTTGCAATATCCTGTAAAGTATGAAATGTTAATTACCATTATTTCAAGCCAAGCGCCTCGTTTGCTTTATAATGATCATCTATAACAATATGATATAGAATGTATGTGATACATAATTAGTTTAAATTCAGAAGAATAATGCATTCCCAATTTGGCTTAATAAATCTTATAAATGTACACCTCAATTACATCCTTACTGTAATTAATATTATTGGATATTTAGCTTTCATGAGGTTGTAAATTGTTTTCACGAGAATTGCAGGTAACATTACGTTCACATGTCCCACTTCCTCTTCTGTTCCAGTTTTGTGCATTTGTTCTAGGAACTTCCGTTCTTGATTCTGTGGTACATTATATTTCTTTGATAGTTTGTGTTCGCTGTTTGCCTAAACAAAAGAAACTGTGTACTGTGCTTTCTGAATATCCCTTACCTATGTCTCGACGTCTGTTAAGTCATCCAGAGAAAATTTTGTACTATGTTTCAGCTTTCTTGTCTCTTGCTACTTTCTTTCATCTACATAATTTTAACTGTTCATGTTTGTGGTAAAAGTTTGGTTACAGTATATTCTTTCTTTTCTCCCATGTTATTCTAACAAATTTACAGGGTCTATTGATCTTTTTGATCGAATTCTTCTACGAATCTCAAAATGGACAGAGTTGACCTTTCTATTAAATGCTCTTTAAACGCACTTAACCATTGTAATAAATTAAATTTTATCACAATTTGTCAAGTATTAAAAATTCGTCTTGGAGATCGATCTCCTGGACTCGCGTGAATATTTTAATTTTAATACTTTTCAGTTTTTTGTGCCATATTCCTTTCTTCTTCGTGTGTTTATACTGTTATGCATATCCAAATGCACGCACGTAAAGCAAAGTTATTTTAATTCCATCTTTCTGATCGTCAATGTTCAACAATAGAAATGTAGTGTATAGTCAACACGGAATCTTTAATATACTTCTTGTCTGTTCTTCTGGAACACATGGTATGTGTTTCGTGACATCTACTTTCTTTCTACTATCTTTCATCTACTTTCTTTCTTTCTTTCTTTCTTTCTATCTATTTTCCCATTGAAAACGGGAGCACACTTTCCCAACTTCATGACCGATCTACCTTTGGCGACGCTTCCATCCCTTGCTTCTTCATTCTTCACAAGAGAAAGAAACCTCGTCAGCGGTGCACACACACTTGACGCACCCACAGCCGCAACATCTCAACTTCATCCTCCCACCGCCCTCCTGCTCGTCCTCTCGGTCCTCGGCCACTGAGGAATCGCTGGGTCCATTGGACAGCCGCGCTCTCCCCCAGCGACACACAATGGCACCGCAGACGGCACCGGAAGTGCTCAAGGCGGAGCCTCGGCCGAGGATGCGGCCCCCTCCCCCCACTCCACCCTCCACCCTCGCCACCACCTCCAGCCCAGTGTGCGGCTCCGCCACCCTCAATGTTATCCCTTTTCTTCTTCTTCCCTCTTTTTGCCCTCCATTGCCCCTCCGCTATCTTCCACTCACCCATTCACCATTCATGCCCCTTTCCTCGGCCCTCTTCCTCCCTCCACATATCCACATTCCTCTCCGCCCCCTCCGCTGCCTCTCGCTTCTGCACGCCGCTCCCCCTCTCCCAGATCCACCATCTTCGCCCCCCCTCCGCCCCTTTCGCCTCTCTACTCCCTCACACCTCTCATCCCTTCTGCACATCCGCCCCCTCCACCCCTCTCCCCCTAACCCGCCCCTCCTCCCCTCTTTGCACACTCCTGCCACATCCTCCCCCTCACCCGCCTCCTCCGCCCTTCTCGCCCTTTTCCACTCCCCATCTTGCAGACTGTCCTGACCCCTTTCCCCTCCAGCACCGCTTCCGTCAGTGTCCTTGCCACTACCACTGCTCTGTCGCCAGCGCCTCCTTCCCAGCTCCGCCGTCGCTTGGCGACGCGACAAACTTCCGTCATAAATCAGGCGCCGCGAATTACGGGAGCGACGGCAATACACTACGTATCGCGCATTGTTTGGATTATAGGGGAGATGTAGGGCACGGTGATTAAAGTGCTCATTAAGAAGCCTGCATCATGTCTCGAGTGCATTCCTAGTGGCGACGAACAAATTAAACCGTGAGAGTGATATTGGCGAAATATCGCGACAGGAAAGGGGATGGGCTGTGGAAGTGGTAGAATATTGTGGAGAACAAAGAGCGAGAAAGGTTAAAAAAATAACGTGCAAACTAGGTAACACATGATGTGAGTAAACTAAACCATCGTACGATTATATTAATATTTTAAATAAGTAGTTTATTACTAATTTAAAAAAGTGGTAGCAATCCAAACCATTTTTGAAAGAAATAGCGGCCATTATTGTTCTTCATAAAATGGCGTGCCTGAAATAAAAATGTATTCTAAAATTTATGATAAATATATTTTGTATTATGTTCAAATAACAATAAATACATATGCTTGTTGTGAAACGTTATCTACAAAAAATATTTCCTTCCATAAAAAAGTATGATTTTCAGAAATTTTTCCAGTTCCTTTTCAACATTTTTCAATGCCAGAATTTTGTAATGTTTATTAAAGACTTGCCTTTTTACACATTATTGTTTTAAGTGATTTAGACTTAGACTTCTCTAAGACATTTGATAAAGTCTGGCACAATGGATTATTATTCAAGTTACATAAACTAGGACTCTCAGAAAATCTTTTCCAAATTCTAAAATCCTTTCTGGATAATAGATCCTTTACATTAAAAATGAACAATATCCTATCCTTACCTACTCCAGTTGTAACCGGCGTTCCTCACGTGTCCCCACTCCCTCCAACCCTCCTTTGATATCTTTACAATAGATATTTCTCAATTATCAAACTGTGTTACAGCTCTCTACGCTGACGGCACAGTAATCTTCACGTCCGCGACGTAATATCTGAAGCAATAAATGATCTACAACAAGACTTAAATACTTGTTTTGAATGAACAAAAATATGGGGATTAAAGCTGAACTCTCCAAAATGCGACATTAAAATTTTTACCTTGCGAAGAACAAATGTCCCTCCCCCTTTAAAAGTAAATAATTACCCGATAACATGGGCCCTTTCAAATGAATCAATCAAATACCTTGGCGTCCTTTTGGATACTCGTCTTACATGGAAACGTCTTACTATACACAGACCGAATAAAACTTATAGAGCCCTACTCAAATTATATCCCCTTATTAATAAAAGTCATCTCTAAAAATTGAAAATTCTCTGTTTCTTTGCAAACCAGTCCTATTACCCTCAATGACTTACGCAGCCCCAGTCTGGGGAGGTGCCGCTTCTTTGGTTATGACACCCTTACAAGCTTTCCAGAATGAAATTCATTGTACAATTTTCAATTCCCCGTGGTATATAACTAATAAACAACATCATAGAGAACTAGATATAGAACCAATTGTAAATTACATTTCCTTACTGTCATCCAAATTCTTTTGCAACCTCCAAACTGCCCCTTGCACCAGCAACTTTAACCTAAAAAAAACAGCATTGCTTCTACAGGAAATAAATCTCGTCTCCCAAAAGATCTGTTCCGTACCCCAAAACCTAGAGAAAGTTTTATCTCAACTCTCACTCTCAATCTTGCTTTTGTCCTCCCAAAATTAACGATAATCGTCATAGAGGGACCCAGTGGGAATTTTCTCGATCAAAAATAGGGTTATGATAGTGTGCAAATTTACAGTTACTCGAGCCACTATCGATTATAATACATACTTAAAACATAAACTCACCTGTAAAGTGGTAATCCCACTGATCTGGTTAAATGAAAAAGCAGTTAAAATAACGCTTCATTAGACATTCAAAATAATCATCGAGTGGGTATCTATGATCTTACAGCGACACTTTCTTGCATTTATTTTGAATTGTTTTGTCCGAGTATATTATCAACATCCTTTAGTTTTGTAATATTACTGGCCTGTGTATCGAACTCGCAAAGATTCTAGTTCGGTGCCACATAAATTACCGTCGTAGGCACAAATGGACAATCATAAAACACAAAATCCTCCTTTCTAGAACAGATTTAAAATATCTTCTGTTCGTTTTGTCCTCTTCTAGTACACAAGTACATGCAAACATTCGTTAATTCCCAAAACACATACTCGTTAAATGTCTTAATACTTGTACCCGACACTTCAATCCACGATAATAGATCGACTATCAAGATCTGAATCGCGACAACACGTCTATTACCACGGCTGCAGCAGCCTCTTGTCAGTGGGGCGAAGTGTCCTCGCATTAGCCCTCCCCTTAATCAATAACACGAAATTAATGACCTCGTCGCGACGTCGCCGCCGCCGCCGCCGCCGTCGCCCTCTCTTCGGGCTCCATTATCGCCTCGTGGCCCAAATCCCGCTGACTTACGGCTTAGCACAATTTAGCAGCCTCCGCCCCGGCGCGGGCGGCGGAGCGACGCGGCGGCGGTGGTGGCGGCGGAGGTGGCGGCGGGGATGACCGTGATGGCAGTGGGGTCCGTTGCGGAGGAACGGTTGAGGTAGATGAGCGGCAACATTATTACCTCTGGAGAATTGTTATCGGGAAGGATTTGGGTTCGAATCTTAACAGAGGCGGATTTTCGAGACAGGCTACAAACCTGTGCCCAAATCAACATTTATTTGTAAAAGAATTCTAACAACGTGATCGGTAGTTTCTCGTGGATTTTCCGATCCTTACCAGGTGAATGCCGGGGGAGAATCTTAACAAATGAGCCACGGACGGCGCGCGATCATCGCTTACTCATACTTGTACCACCTCTCTCCTTTCTCATATTTACTCTTACATGCATACACAATCACTTGTAGAGGGAGCTTAGAACACCTGGATCGATGTCCCGCAAGGGAAGATATCTGAAAGTAAAAATTCTCTCAAGCTGACTAGGTCGGCGCAGCATGTTACATTCCAGTGGGTGGAAACAACGCCAGCTTCCAGCACTACTCTCTCGTGGCTTCGGTAGAGGGTGCTTGCATACTCAATACTCACTCACGTGCAGTCTGACGGTGGGTGGGGGGGGTGGCGGTGGCGGCAGGAGCGGCGCAGCGCAGGGGAAGAAGGGTTGGCGGGACTTTTCCGCCGGGGCGGCGGCGATGGCGATGATGTAGATGGCATGAGTGGAGACGTTGGGGGAGATGCAGGAATGGTGTGATGGGATGACGTTTGGCTGTCGCAAGGATGTAACGCGACAGAGGGAGGGATGGCAGAGGCTGGGCACTGGATGTGATGGCTAATATGGACAACGCAGTGAGGAGAGGATAGAGGTGGCCGCGGTGACCTGGCGTGTGAAAAGGACCGACGTTGTGCTGCGTTGTGGTGCCGGGGCTAGAGTGACGTCTACTTCTTCTACGTATTCACTAATGCAGAGAATGTGTAGGATTGTATTGATATCCATAGGAGTTAAATGGGGTAGATACTAGCGTTGTATTCATTTTGCAGAATCTCTATACTCTGTATTCATGGGTAGATGAGGGACGTCATATAATAGGATTATTTTGGAGAGAGGAGAGGTGTTGGCGGATCTGTGATGAAATCGTTGCAGGAGATGGTTCATTATCCAAAATTTGCAACCAGTTGGTTGTTGCTTTTTGGTATCGAAAGCACACTCAGTAGTAATGAAAACAAGTGAAGATGACTGTGATTTTTGTGGTAAAGGGTGGAAGGTGGGATACCGCTAGACATATAGTGAGCCTTAGGAAGAGTAAGTGTGGAGACTGCGATGGTAATGGTGTGGGCGGTGCGCAAACCGGGGGTTAGGGTACGCTTCCAGACTCGTGCGTAAATCAAGGAGAGCTGGCTTCGAACTCTGTCTCTTGGGAAGATTACTGCCTCCCTTTCTGTCATCGTTTGTCCTCCCACATTGCGACGTTGGAATAATTGATGATATTGCTGTTCTCTGGGACTTAAAGAGCAAAAGATGACACTCAATGTGAACGAAGGGAAAGCGCTTTTTGAAACTCGGAGAAAAAATATGTGGCCTTTCGCAGTTCTCTGCAGAATACTGTTTGTCACTTTAATGGTTGAAGTAATGATCCACGTGGAGAAACGAATGAATATCTTAAAAAATATGTGGTGTATTTTTACGGTATAAAAGTTAAAAATCGTGGGGTTTGAGGAAGAAACAACAAAAGTATATGGTTTGTCGATAATAAATCAACGTTTTCAAATAAATTTACAATTAATACGAGTAGTTTATCAAGAATGTCAGTACTTGTAATTTCTTCTTTATTTCTTATTTTGCGTTCTAAGTGACTAGCAGAATCAGTCATTCAAATATGATTTTGTGTAGGTAATGTTTTTTTAAAAAATATAAAATATTCGACAAAATTATGAATTTTACCAAGCTTTGGCAAATATGATTTTTTCATGCTACTGTTTTAAAATTTTGTAAACTTTGTTCGGTGAATATTCTTAATTCCCAATTTAATAATTTCCATGAAAACAGGTGAAAAGCAGCTATTAGATCTAAAACCATTATGTAGTTGTCAGGTGATAAGATTCAACGAGCAAATCATAACCCAAAGAAAATTGTCTCCACATAACAAAATACTACTATGTGACAAAAATAACAACTCCATTAACTCCAACAACAGACTGTCACCAAATAATAATGTCACGACAAGGAAATAGTATGGAACCGTTGTTCCGCATCTCATGTTATATGTCCATGCTCTACAGAGAGCCAACAGTCAGGATTGAATGAGTTAGTTCACGACAAAATTCAAGAAAAGAATAATAAAAATTCAAGAAAAAAATTAACAGATACGATATCGCGAATGTAAAGCATATCTTCGTTTATTAGAAACAATAGATCACTTGATTTCTGGAGACACATATCTGGTTAGCAAATACTATGGTGGTGGGATAAAGAAAAGGTTATGTCAGATAAATGCCAAAATGTTATCTATATTTTTTTCTCTTAGAACTTTTAAAGAATTGAGAAAAAACATGCTATAGATAAATGTTCAACTTCCCTACAACAATTAACTGTCAATAGACGTATGTCACTGGTGACATTAACATGGGTTCCTAAGTACACGATTGCCGTGTTAAATTTCAACTATACCCTTTGTGCTGTTAATACGAGAATGTCACTAGCCGAAGACAAGTTCCAATCTAATTTTAAAAAGTATAAAAAATTGAGTTATCCTTCGTTAGCTCAAAGGCTCATATATTGACAAAATTACCTTGTAAAATAAACCATTGAACTATATAACCTGCGGAAAAAATGAATTTGCAATGATATAATACAAGTAAAATTCATTGAAACCAAGAACCGTGTTTGAAGATGAATCAATTTGAAGATTATAAAGGAAAATAATTGATGGTTTAGTACACCTAAAATACAGGATGGGAACTATTTTACCAATCAATAGAATAAAAAAGTATTATAGTATATTTAGCGATGTAAACCTAATATGTACTTAGTTTGACTTGCAAATCGACTTACAATATTAGTAAAACAATTTTGTGCACATGCAGATCAAAAGGTCTGGGCCATGATCTCTTATCATCATCATCATCCTATTATCGCCGCATTGTTCATAATGCAAGGCCTAACAACCTTATCTTACCAAAGGATACAGCTGAAAAACCGATCCCCATAATGACTCACGTTAATCTCTGAGATAGAATGGGACCGAGTCTCGTAAGACAACGTGAAGCGTGGTTATAAATGGCCGATAAACAAATAGTAATAATAATAATAATAATAATAATAATAATAATAATAATAATAATAATAATAATAATAACGCATGAAACTTCTCCAAAACGTTTGTATACTTCAAGTATACGGGTATGTTTTTCGAAAAAGTCTGAAACGAACGTACAGAGGTCGCACATTTTCACATTTTTTTTCTCTTGTGAGAGGAAATTCCAGACTGTTTGCACCAGCAAGGATGATAAAGGAAGAGTAGGAAAATTGATTTACATTCACAAATTGCCGTTTGAATATGGCCACGGGACATAATTTCATTAAGCCGTGAGAGACCCTGGTAAATTAATACGTTGACATATCGAGTAATTTGTTCGTGGACGAACCTCTTTTGTCTTTTTAAAGCGAACGCAGGGACAATGGATTAAATGTCATATTATAGCTTGCAGCTGTGTATTTCAATGGCACTCAAAATGGCTGCCGAACGCAATGCCGGAATGAAAAGTTTCACTTCTCTTTACTCTCGTAGAACTTAACTAGTATATATCCTCGAGTTTCCATAGTTTTTTACTTCGTACAAATTTTACCGACTAAGAAAGGTTGGTTACATCGATGAGTTTCTTAATGCAAACTGTTCGTCAGCACTTTAATGATTTTATGTTCAGGTTTTGAAAACAAATATTGGTATTTTCATGTATTTTTATTTGAATGGTGTAAACTGTCCAAAATATGCAAAGAAGATTATCTCAAAGACAATTCAACATTTTAACTTTTGAAATTTTTGTGCGAGTAAAGAACAATACTATACAAATTATGTGTATTAATCAAAAGTGTTTTTATTGCAACTTCTATATATTTACAAAAACAGAATACACTGTCTGTAGAGGATAAAAATAGATGTTGCATTAAGGAAACAATACAATAAATTTCCATCAAAATTATTGCGAAGTTCAAGGTTAAATATTATATTTAAAAAATTAGAACCTACTTAGAAATTAAACTAGTGGTGCTAAAACAGCACATGCTTTCTCGTCCGTGCAATCACGCAAAATTACACGAAAACTACTCAAATTTTCGAAAAAATAAACATGACTTTTTGCAAAATTATCTTTAAGGAACAGATTTCAATAAAAAAATATATCTTTAATATTTTAATTGTAAGAAAACCGAAAATATATTGAATTTTCGAAATTTTCGACAAATCAGAGTTTTCAATGAAAACAAGACCTTTACAATTCTCGTAAACGATCGTAACACTATTCAACAACAAAATTAACTCAAGAACGATGAAGTCTTTTTTTTAAATGTTAAAAATGTTCAAAGGGGTTTATGTCCAAAAAAATAAAATATCGGTTTCAATTCAGGTAAGCCAGTGCCATCGGGGAATATCCATCTTGGAGAAAATCGGCTGAGCGGTATAGCCACTAGCGTTGTTGACGGACGTTTTGCCTTCATTCGGTTTGAGGACCCAGAAAACATGGATTCTAGCTACCACACGTGTTAGAGGATTTTTTTCTAAATTTAGTAATTGTATTTATCCTCTTTTTCGATATTAGGGCCCCTAACAAGTGTTTTTCTGCCGAAAATTCGCCGTTTTTCGCGTAGCATTACATAACTTTCTCTCTACTGCGTAAGCGGTAGCGAGAAAATGACCAGTAGTGTTACGGAATGGCAGAGACGTGTGTTGACGCTCGCAGAACACTCCAGAGCTTTCTGCAATTTTTGCCTTAAAATCAATTTTATGCTCGCCTGGGGATAGTTTCCTTCCCAACAGTAGCGCGTTTACGGGTGTTTGTGTGGATGTACTTTGCCACTCTTCTTATGAAAATATTTTAGACTTCCTATTGTATCCTAGACTTTCTTTTTTAAAAAAAACCGCTAATAACTGAGTAAGCTTACTGATCTCAATGTTTTCTTGGCTGTACGGTATATACTACAGGTCGCGCAGCCCCCCGGTGTCACTGTCCTGAGGAAGCTTGCGACAGGGCAGGCAAAACGCCGGCCTCCCAACCAACGACGCGGAGTCACCCGGACTGCCAAGAAGACAGGAACTCGAGCCGCGGAAGCTTACGTTTACCTTTTAATAACAATGTTGTCATTAACTGATATTGTACTCTTTAAGATAGAGTAGTGGGACCAAAGACTACCTGGTTTATCCTTCTCCAACTTGTCAGAAAAGTAAGCAATCAAAACTTTTCAAAAAATCCGATATAGAATGAACGTCTTTTTCACACCAATCTTCGAGAATTAAACACTCACGATCATATTTCTTTCTTAATTTGTTGAGTAAGAATGCTTCGAAATCAGCATTTGCTGCTATTTATATTTCCAAATCAGAACTACATTCATTCATGTCGAAAAGTGTACTCCAATTGCGTTTCAATTGTTCTCCTTGTTGAGAACAGTGTCGCCACTTATGGGAGAAAAAAATGTGAATACTAATTGAAGACGTAGAACGAAATTTCACATTAAATATACAATTTTTTACAAAGTAGATAAAACGGTGTACGATATTCGTGTCGTAACATCTGATTACAAAAAATGATTATAAAAATTTTATATTGTAATCAGATGCTTTACAACACTTATATTGTAAATAACTAGAATATTCATCGTGCCCTCTTTCTTTAAAACTTTCTAATAATATTTCCAAACGCAACAAAATTTAATTAGAATAATATGTGTGGCTCCAGTAGAATTTAAAATCACGGACTTTTTTTGACTGATAGTCGTAATACATAGTTATAGCAAGAGATATCGCTAGATATTGTTTAATTTTCCACTTCAGCTTTTCGTTTAATGCTTCAATTATATATTGGGATTAAATGTCAATGGATTCACATTAATTAGGAGCAATAATTTAAATAATGCAAAATATTTTATAACTTCTATATGTAAAATTCAAAATAGATTATTAATGTGTATGTCTACACATTAATATTTATTCCTTCAATAATATATGTATTAGTAAAGTAAAATCTTTGAATACAGGTCATTAATTATATATACCTATTTAACATCAATATTTCAGTAGTGTATATTAATTAATTTATAAACCACGCAGATATGTACGTGATTACTAATATGTGACATAGAGTACATGCTATCGTTTATTTTGTGTTTGGGATGTCTCAGTGCAAATAAAGACGAAGCTGGTTTGAATTCATTAACGTTAAACATGCTTTCGATTTCTATATAATCATAATAATACTTGTAATTATTGATTTATTCGTGTAATGACCTTTAAAATGACATTGGTAGCGCTTTTTTATGCACCAATGGAATAATTTCACTGCATTTTATTTTTTCGCCCTTACTTTGTAAGAAGAAAAAAGTATATTAATCGTGCGCTGAAAAACAGTGAATTTTTGGTTGAAAACTCGTAGTTTTGGGCCCTGGTAACAAAAAATTGGATAAATCTTCTTCAATTCAATTTTATCTACTATAGAACAAATGTTATTGAACGTTTATTTTCTTAAATTGGAAATATATTATTTTCGATTATTCTTCCCTTTCCTTGAAAAGTTGAATTTAGAAAGGAATATTAGTAATTGTTTTACTTTCCCGTGTACTGTATACGTAATATAAAAATATGGAATGCTGAAGCAAACAACAGCGGCTTTTCGGCAGAATAAAATCGTATTGTAGATCCCTAATATAAAAAAAGTGGATAAATATTGTTTATATAAACAGCACGTTACTTCCTCCTGCACTCTGTAGTTAGAATTCACATTTCTAGGTCCTTGATACCGAAAAGTAAGTTTACAGCAAAACCATATATCCGTCAGTCAGTTTGTCTGTCTGTGAACAATATTAGCGGCTAAAAAGCCTGCAAGATTTTCACCAACATTGATATTCCCCAATCGATCTGACTGAGGTCGCGGTCCCTTCAGTGTGAAGCCGACGTCTTATTTTTTACGGGTTTTACATGAAACCTTAAGGACATTTTCAAAATTTTGTCAAAAATCACTCCAAACTTGAGTAACTTCGTTCTTGGATATCGTAAACAAGGCTTTAACTTTTTTTAATTGCAAAATTTCAAATTCAAGGTTTCTTTCTTTTGCCAGTCATCTGTTTAAAAATGTTGCTTCATTCTTCATTTTTTTGTTGCAGATGATATGAGTGCCGCCCACGACCGTCTGTAAGGTGAGTCAGAATTTTATCCCCAAAAAGATGTAGTTCAAAATTTGAGACCCAACATAGTGGCATTTTATCTATTACATATAACTCATTCTATATTTCTTCAGGTGGATTTTTAAGTTCATCGAAATTTTTTCTGAAGTCGTACAAAATGAAGTAAAGCTTTTGGTTCAGTGATTTGAAGAAATGGCGTTTTTTAAACATTTTATTTATTTAATATGAAGCTATTGACAGCTTGCTGCTACACCATGTAGGCACTGCACTAGAAGTGGCTACTTCTGGCACAAAAATTAAAAAAATATATAAATGATTGGATATTTCCTAATCGCTTCGGATTTCCAGAAGGAAATCTTATGCCTAGAGATGTATACTTGTAGCAAAGATATTTTCCCTATATTTATGAATAAAAGTTAGCGAAAATATCGGATTAACAGTATGAGATCAAATATAGTTTCGGATAAGTAACTCGGTACGAGAACCACGCCAAGCAGTAGTGTTACGCGGGCTAGTCTACTCACTAGGCGCTCTCTATCAACTCGACGCCATCGCAACTGAAGGTGCGTAGGGCAAAAATAATACAAGACGCACCTTCCACACCATGCTCTCCGTTGTAAGTATTATCAATCTTATCATTTTACTATACATGTCTCGTTCGTATTGGGGTAGTAAGAAGCGGGGCCTGACCTTGATCAAAATGAAGATTGAACATTTACGAATAGCGGTAATCTTGCTTTGGCTAGTGTGGCAAACCTTTCACTTTCCTAATCCTTTCAATTGACCACTGCTGTGCGTTTATTGCGTACATATCTGTGAAAACCCAGAAACATTCAGTAAAATTGTCATGTGCTTTCTAAACTTTCGCATTATGAAGTTGTTGCACCTACCTTCCCAGAAAAGTTTTCATAAAACAACTTTATATAAAATTTTATAACATTAGGTTATATACACTTAAGTAAATAGCACATTACATAAGATACACTGATAGAGATTTCAATTGAAATTAGGGATAAAATAGAACGTATTATCAATACATTGTTGTCAGAAAGATGTTGAGTTAGTATAAAATTAGTGAAATGAAGTGGACGCACCTAATCTGTCTAGCGCCTTCCTAGATATTGGGTATCATAAATGCCTTGAACGACACTTTTATGAATAGTTAAATGAAAATATTTAGGCCTATTTGACACGAGAACAAGTGCATCTAGGAATCATGAAACCTTGGACCGACCGATTCCACCTACAGGACGAAAGCTCCTTCAGCGAGTTCTCAGTGTCCTCGAATCCAATAAACAAATATTTCATCGATTGAATAGTTTGCGTGACAGAACTAATATTCCGTTTATGCACAATCAACTGTAAATGTATACAAGAAAGGTTTACGTTTTTGCCCAATATGTTGATGAAACAGAGAGATCTCTAATGATCTCTTGTTAGCTTGGAATCAACCGGACTACTACAATGCACCATTGTGTTACTATGAAAAGAAGTTAATTCTGTGTAAAATTATCATTGCACAATACTGTAATCTACTATGTCCGCACTAGGTCACGAGAAAAATTACGCTGTATATTTCCCTTTCCCCTTATTATATTGAGAGACAGATAGTGCCTCATAACAAATGTTACAAACATCTAGTGTGTGTAGATGAGTCGGAATTAATACACAGACGTTTGGTAGAATATGAAATTCTTTTTTCATAATATGACCTGCCAAACATCTGTGTACACAGGTTTACCTAAAAATTTGCATTTAATACTCTAAAATTGATATAAATCTCTTATATGAAATTTCTGCCTTCATGTTCATTGCAAAAGAATCATATTCGACCCCTGTAAATGCCGTAGAAGTTCGTAACATTTTATCTGAGAAACATTCTATACAAAATTCAGATCTATCAGCTCGAGCAGAAGCGCCGTAAATATGCACCTCTGCATTCGCCTCCTGTGCCGCGCGCCGCTATCTCGCCTTATGGGCGGAATTAGAGGCAAAGAACGCGCCGTTACTAGCAAACAGTCGCAGCGAATGCGTGCGTACGGAGGGCGTCCTATTGCGCATGCGCGGATCAAATGGAGAAGGCGCGGGGCTAATTTGCAACGCGGGCGACACAGGCCTCTCCGGACGGCGGCGCCGGCTCCGAGGAGCATGCAAATTCACCTCCGCCTCCGGGCGCCTCCGCTCCCGCCCCATCCCCGCCCCGCCCCCGACCTGCTCTGCCCCTGCCCCGCCACCTGCCCCCGACCCTTGCCCCTCCCCCGCCATTTTCCCGCCCCTGCCTTGCCTCTTCCCCTCTTCCGCAACCGGCTCCGCCACATGCCTCGCGCCTCTGTCCCGCTCTCAGACCCTGCCCTGCCCCGCCCCCGTCCCGCCACCGTCCCGCCCCCGCCCCGCCCCCGCCCCGCCCCCGCCCCGCCCCCGCCCTCCCGCCCCCGCCCCGCCCCCGCCCCGCCCCCGCCCCCCCGCCCCCCGCCCCGCTCCCCCGCCCCGCCCCCGCCCCGCCCCCGCCCCGCCCCCGCCCCGCCCCCGCTGTGCGGGCGGCGCGGCGCGCGTGTCAGGGTTCCCTCCGGAGCGCCGAGCATTGCGCACCGAGGGAGAGCGCATTTCAAGTACGGCTGTGACACGGGGTGAGGGAGAACCATGCGTAGTCAGCACACACCTCACACTTGGAAAAAAATACTTCTGCTCGTCACCGACACGCTGCTTTCCAGGTAGATGCGTAGCCAGCATACACCTAGCACTTAACAAAAATGAATTCTGTTCGTTCGTGTGGCGACGCATAAACGCGTCTTACTGCTTTCGGGATAGATGTGTAGTCAGCGTACACTTTGAACTTGGTAACTTTTTTAATTTTTTAAATTCATGTAGTATATAACTTAGTGTAGGGATCGCAGAATTTTAAAAGTGTGTACAGAATTCACTTCTCCCCATAGCACATTATACGCAGTTTTAACTGTTTTTTGACGTAAAATAAATAAATAAATATTTTCTTCTGCTCGTCGGTGAACGCATTTTTCTGGTTAGATGCGTAACGAGCATACACCAAACACTTGGTAAAAATTACTTCTGCTGGACAGTGGTACGGCGGGTGAACACATCTTGCTGCTGTCCGGTTAGACGCGTAACGACACCTAGCACTTAGTAAAAATTATTTCTGCTTCTCGGTGGTTCGACAGGCAAAAGCATCTTGCTGCTTTCTGGTTAGAAGGAAATGCTGTTCGACGTCACACACATTCTGTTGTTCTCGTGTCATGCGGTTATTAATGGTATTAGACAAGAGGTACAGCTCTGCATTCTATGGGAAAAACAACCCGCCCGCGGTCGCCGGACTCCCTCTCCTAGAGAGGACGCTCGAGCGTTTTCTGCAGCCGGCTGCCTCTACTCGAGCACACTGTCAACCGTTTCGGTGCAGCGATCGATAATGCTCGCTCCATTCACTGCGTCACCCTGTCACCTCTTACCTGGGGTAACTTCTTTCGCTGGTTGGTTATTAGATTCCGGGCACGTCAAATACCGAGTCATTAGTCCCGTAAGCAGTGAATTATCTCTTCGGGAGGTGGTGATGATCTTCCCTCGCTGAATGGTGAGATCTACCATCGAATAGCGGGGCTTCCCTCAACCAGGTATCTCCCACCAGCAGGGCACCGCCCCAGCCTTGACAAAGCTCTAAGCCTCGATTTGTTTCCCGACATGTGTGGTAGTGCAATGTATGTTAGTGTGTGTGTAAGGGGTGAGGATAGGACAAGGGAAGAGGAAGGAAAGTTTGCGCGCGGTCCGAGGCCCGTTTGTTAGGGTTCTGCTCCGGCATTCGCCTTTTTTCGTGTCTGAATGAGTGTGCCTGCGAATTCGTTTACAAAGTTTGCTTTTCACGACTTTGGGGGATGACTTGAGAGTGTTTATTTAGTAAACCACAATGGAAAGAAATGAAATTTCCTTCTTGGCGAATTTCTGCGGCCAAGCATTACTCTGTTGAATGAGATGTAATATAACTGCCTCGATCGTTATTTCAGTTCCTTCTACTCAAAGATTATTTTAAATCAAAGTAATTATGCGAAACGTCATTAATCACTTATGTTCAATATACTATTCTTTTACAAATTTGTTCTTTTTACATAAATATTTCGTTTCATGTTTGCAAAATAAAATCACAGTTTTATCAAAATATGTAAGTACAAATGTTTTTTCCAGATCTTCCCCTTCATTGCAATTCTTATTTCTTTTGTGCTAAATGGTTGCAATGCTATTTTCGCCGTGCCAATTTTATGACATTGTTCTTCGGTGAATAAGAGCGGCCAACGTGGTGCTTGAAAGGGTACCTTTCTGGGTTCGACGCGCGTCTTTATTCCCAGAATCCATTCGGAGCGTCTCCAGCGAGCGACGTCGCAAGGCGCCGGCTGCTACGCGACCGAAGGACGCCGACAACTCGTCAGCGTTTGCTCTTCAGCTCCGAGATTCTCAGGAGCGGCCTGAGTGACAAGCGCCTTCCCGATAGGCTCCCAAGCAGCGCCCGGCTGCTTTTCGCAGAATGCACACCTCTACTAGCAACGTATTCTTCAGACATACTGTCAGGTTACATTGTGAAGTGAAGCAAGTTGCAGCTCGCTGTGTTGGTGGGAACCCGAGAAATATTTCATTTAGCAGTGCCTGACCAATGGGCTGAATTCATCGTGTCTCAAGAAAATTGCCGACGAATCGTTAGTGGAAACCCTCTTCTTGTCACTTCTACCCTATTCATCTGAGTGTCGCATCACAATGAAATAGCTGTTTATGTTGCGATTCGAGGTGTTCATTGTGTATTCGCGAAGATCAGCTCACAGATTTTTCAAACTAAAAAGAGAAAAAACAGAAGGTCTTTGTTAACTAGGCACATTAATCTTATCGCGTACATTATCATATAATTAAACGAAAACAATACATAGTGGTTTTTGCTAGGAAACTGTCCCAACAGTTTCGGATAAACGCATTATATTGAACCGAGGAATAAAGTACCCTGTCTACGACCCTATTCTTTCCGGAACTAAGCTTGAAATATTACGCTTGGCTCTCATTTGAATCCGTGAGCTCGCGACGGCCTAGTGTTGTGGCTCGAACCTCATACTTTCTGGCAGTTCTGTTGTGTGCTGTAGCGTCACGTAAGATGCCCTGCGCTTTGCGGAGTCGTGCAGGCGCCAGGAGACTCGCATAGTTCAGGGAAGTACCTCCTCAGCGGAGGTACAAACATTTGAAAAATGAAATGGACGCCGACTTGATCTTCGAGCAACTAGGGTTTCACGCGGTAGTGTGCCACCTTCCTCCCACACACAACTATCATCAGGTGGAAGTAAGCCGGGGGTATTAAATGAGCCGTTTCGCTCACGCCGCTGGGTTTGCTCTTGGAGACCTCACGCGTTGCACAAAATCCACGCGCAGGCTGGAGCGTGTTCGTGCGTTGCGCGGGGGGGGGGGGAGTCTGATGAGTGGGACGGTGAAAGCGAACACTCGAAGGGTGGGGCTCCTCTCGTAAATGTGGTGGATCCACAGCGATGTGCAATCGCGGCTGACGCTCGGGAAAGCCTTGAACGTATGTACGGGAGTGAAGTTCATAGTGTACATTATTTTGTATATAAACTTGTATTTACTGTTCATGTTTGTGTTGCGTAATTCCACAACGCCACAATGCACAATGTTATTAGCCGCTGTGGGACGTACTGACAGGTCTGAGATACTAGTTGAGCGACTACAATAAAACAGTACGTAGTGTGGTCTTATCCATATTTCAGACATGCAGATTTATTTGTGATAATTTCGCTCTTTTGAACATACCATTCGTAAAGAATGAACGAATTTTTATACTTATGATTTCAAAAGATGTGAATGAAATAAATTGACATTTATAATCATGACTTTAAGAAAATGTGTGAAATTTTGATCCGTGTACAAATGGATATCTAATGCATTTCAATGCCATAAATAACATTTAACGCAAGTACGTAGGAGAGTAAAGCACCCTACCTATTTACAATTGTAAAACAAACCAATCGGAAAATATGGGAAGGATAAAATGACATGATCAAAAAGGAAAGTGCCGCAGCTCTCCAGTTGGGGATTTCACAACCTTGGCGCTGCACGCGGTGCCTCACCTCTTCCCCGATGGCGCGCCAGACCCAATCTCCTCGCGAATGGGCGCCCAGTGCCGCTCGCGTCGCGTTTCATTTCTCGAATGGAGGAGGCGCCTCCGCCGCCTCTCGCACCCCACACCTCTCCCTCCCTCACGCCCCGCCGCTCACGTCTCGTTCCCAAACTGCCGAAAGGCCTAGGACCACTCCTCCACGCCATGCCTTGTTTCGCCTACCTTCTGAACACCTCACCTTCTGAGCACACATCACCGTACCTAGCAACGCAACTTCCGCCAGCCCTGCCGATGTTTCGTTCACCCCCCTTACGCCCCGCCGCTCACGTCTCGTTCCCAAACTGCCGAAAAACTTCGGAACGTACCTAGCAGCACAAACAAACATCTTCATCCACTTTCTTTGCACCTCACCTCTGTTCCCACGCTTATTGAAACGTTTCTGAGCACAACTCCACATCCTATCGCGCAAAGCAACCTTTTGCCTCCCGGCCACGTTTCGTTCAGCTTCACACTTCTTGAATTCCGCACCTCTTCATACCATACCTAGCAACACAAACACCTGGCAACGTTACCCACGTGTCGTTCACCTCCTGTACACCTCACCTATTGCCCCGCACCACCCGCACAACTCCCGACCTATTTTCCCAAAGGCCCTTGCGACATTTTACAATTTACTGTATTTTAATATTAGGGGTACTTTACACGAAATTTCTTAGCCATTTTAATATTTTTAAAATATGTTGGAATTTTTCTTTAAATATTTTGCACAAATAGATGAAAAATCATTTTGAAATATAGTTTAGTTTATGAAATCGTTATCATTTCCATTAAAACGTCTAAAACTTTGAAAATTAGAAAACTTCAAGTTTCGTTTTGAATACATCTGTTACCTATAACATTGCAGCCAGGGATTTTCTTCCCATTGCAATTTATCGTTCACTTTTGACTCTTTAAATGATGACGTGCAGTTATTTAAATATTATGAATATTTGTTGAGTAATAACAGTAAGTTTCAGTACCTACTAGTTTGGTTCCTGACTCCACCAACACAACTGTTTCCATTAACTACCAACCTCACGTCCTGCACACGTTTCTATTATCTTGAACGTCCACACCGGGCGCTCTTGCACCTTTAGAAAGTCCCTGCTCGGCGTTCGCGCGCTGCCCCTCCACGTGCAGGCCGAGTTTTTTTTCAGCTCTCGTCCCAGGCGAAGTGTACCGCTCCGGTTTGAACTTGTCAGCTCCAGTGCTCCGAGGGCGCTCTTGAACTTCGTGCGGCGAGGACGGAACGGAATTGCGGAAACAAAACGGTGGGAAACGAGTTTGGGCGGTGAAAATAAAGTCGCTCGTTTGTACGGCAGGCTGCTCCACCGCGAGGGATTTGTTTCTCATTTAAGGTCTTGTTGACATGTAATCTTCAGGATGAGCCGTGCTCGCGGATTTTATGAACAGCAGTAGCTGACATACGTGCACTTGTCGTTAACTGTCTTATTAAAAGCGTGAGTACTCTGTATGATATGTACGCGGAATGAAATGAACTGGGAACCGCATTAGTACGTAATATCGTACTTCCGTTGCTGTAGGGTACTGAGGGTCTATTAAAACTAGAACGACCAACGCCGTCATTTTGACGGCTACAACACATTCAAGAAATGTTATCTTTATTAAAATGAACAATAAACCATTGTGATTACTTGGCTTAAAATGTATTTATTATATAAAGTAAATGTGAAAATTTTGAAAATATTCATCCTCTCGAAATTCTTATATTGATCGATTTACCGTAAACGCCTGACAACCGACAAATTTAGTGCTTCCCAATAGCTGCTAAACTGTGTGCTCCGTGTGTCGACTTGCTTTGTTTATATCATTTTTATCTCTTTTTTTATACCTCTTACATATTCTTATTTCCATTACATCATATTATTTCTATTTTCCGAGAAACCATGGACGCTCTCTTTGTTGAAAAGCATTAGTGTTCATCGTATTTGAAGTGTCGATGTTAGAAGTCGGTGATGAAATGAAACGCTATCATGACTGCCTATGACAACTTACGACGAAAAGCAACCCACGAATGAGCAACCAGAACTTGATTTGATATTATCTGATACCAATTGTTTTGGTGTCAATTTTATATATTCTACTAATCAATAAATAAATCAATCAATAAAACGATAATTGAAGTACGTATTGTTTGTATAAATTCCCCCAAATCCAAAAATATCCCATTAAGTACATGAGCCGTCAAAATGACGGTGCATGAGTATTCTCGGTAAATGCAAGGTCCGTGCGTTCTAGTGTTAACTTGTGGAGAAAAGTCAAGTGGATTAAGTTAATATATGTCAACTGAAGTAAAGTTATTGATTTATTAATTGATTGATGTTTATTGGCACGTCAACAGCTTTGGTCATTAGTCCCGTTAATGTAGTACCTGTTTTTTTTGCGGGAGGTGCCTCCCGCAGAATGGCGAGGTCTGGCACCTACCTGGCCGACGACTAGAGGGGGATTTCCCCATACAAGTATCATCTACAAAGGTGCACCGTCTCATCCGAAAAAAGCTCTAAACTACGGCCTAGTCTCCTGTATTGTAGTGTAGTACGTGTGTATGGGGGGAGGGGGTAAAGAAAGAGAACAAGTGAAGTATGAGGAAGGAAAGATTGTGTACCTCCGTGGTCCGTTTGATAGGGTATATCTGGAGCATTCGCCTTGTATTCATCGGAATGTGTGGATATGGACCACAGAGAATATCGATCAGAGCCATTACAATTCTCCTCCAGGCTGCAACTAAGACAACATATAACGAAGTTTCTTAAGTCAGTTGCAATGAGTTGAATATATTGAATGATTAAAAAGATGATTCAGTGGTGTTTGTTACACACTACAGATTGTGTAAATTAAACTTATTCATATGACCAGTATCGCATAAACTTGATAAATTAGTGACATTCATTCTCGGCGTAGTGGAACCTTTCCATTTCTCAGTGTTAATTCTAATTATAACTTATTACTCAAAAAAATCTCGCATATTTAAATGTATGTGTCATAATTTAAATATTTTATCTTGAGGGCATTGAGAAATCAGTCTCTTACATTAATATTAGAGGTTTAGAGGAAGTTTGGAATTAAGTTTAAATATTTGCAGGTTTCCATATTTGAGAGGTTTTAGGGAAAATCGGAACTATACCATTTTTATCAATTAATATAATATTAATAATACAACTTTCTTCTATTTTAAACAAAAGAAATTAAAGGAAAAATTATTGCTTTGTTGCAGAAAATTTTGAAAAAAGGGATTTCTTTTAATTGGTCCCTAACATTAATAAATATCGCGGAACGACACAAAAAATCTAATTTGAGAGATTTATCTGTGATAGATACATTTGTCATTAATTAATTAATTAATTCATTCATTCATTCATTCATTCATTCATTCATTCATACAACCCGACTTTCGGGCTTCAAATTCCATGTATGTCCTCGCCACCTGCACTAATTTCAACAGCTTTGCAACAGCCTCTATTGACCTTAATTCTAAAGTTAGTATTAAAGTACAAGTCAAAAGGACCTTGATCACGAATTATTCTACCGGAAATACGAGATCGTATTGTTGAGGTGATTCCAATGCATTTCCTACTTTTAGCATCTTATAGCATAGCACTTCCACATACAGTTGATTGATTGATTGACTTTTTCGTGTTTCCGGGCGCGTCAACTGCTTTGGCCATTACTCCCGTTAGTGTAGTGCAATTTTTTTTCTCCGGAGATGGCAGTGATCTTTCCCCGCTGGATGGCGAGATCCGGCGCCAACCTACCGTCGGCTAGTGGGGTTTACCCCTAACCAGGACTCTCCCACCAGCGGGGCACCGCCCCAGGCGGGACAAGCTCTAAGCTCCCGACCAGTCTCCCGGAATATGTAATAGTGTAGTACATGTTAGTGTGTGTGTGTAAGGGGAGAGGATAGGACAAGGAAGAGGAATGACAGATTGCGCGCGGTACGTGGCCCATTTGGTAGGGTACTCCTCCTGCATTCGCCTGGTGTTGATCGGAGAAACCTCGGAAAAGTACCGATCAGAGCCGGCCGCTAGAATTCTCCTCCAGACAGCGACTGAATTCGACCTAACTGAATAGCTAGTGTCGAAAATACTGTCGCCGTCAGGACTCGAACCTAGGACCTCCCGATCAGAGGCGCTGCAGTGACATAAGTTGATGCACTGAGCCACCGCTCCCGGTCCACATACAAGGTAATACACTTTTAAAAAAAGTATTTTAGACCTCTATCTTTCTCGGGTAGAATTATATATTACTGTTGTGTACTAAATGAAGAAATTGCAAATATCAATTAGGACAACAATTTATTCCAAAATAGAAAGCCAGGTCTCTTCCTCCAGAAGATGTAATCAATGCAAGTCGGTGTAAGCAGTGTGGTAGTGCGATGTAGTGACGGAGTCCTCTTCCAATGGCAGGCGTGGGAGGGGCGAGCGCTGTTGTCCCCTCCTGGCGAAGGAGGGGTTGCCGTGACCAGAGGCTCGCTGACTAGCCCTCTAGAGCGGTAGGCGCTCGGCGCGGCCGTGGCGCTCCTAGCGCCTTTTGGCGCTACTCCGGTCCTGAGACGCCCGGATGCCACAATTACTTTCAAAACGAATAATAATGTTTTTATTCCATTGGTTTAACAAATTTATTTGCTATTAGTTACGCAGTAACAAGAATTGTGCATCGCTCATGGCTCGGCTGCATGCACTCTGCAAAGCTTCTGTGTAAACTGACAGTTTCAAAGCGTCTCGGAATTCGTGTATTCCGTGTGAAGAAGGTGGACACAGAAGCACAGCGATTTTGTGACTCCGAAAGAAGAGTAGGTGATATGCTGCAGAATGTGCTACATGCTTTAGCAAGTTCATAGATTGTGAACTTCAAGTTTCCTCTTGCCTTCTAGATGGTGATGAATAAATATTTCTTGTTACTGGTGGTGGAAAAAGCTAGTCTTGGGGTTAAATTACAAGTGCTTCAAAATGCTTCGCAGTCCTGTGGTGGTTCAGTAGATCTGCAAGGTGCGCGCCCTGTGAGCTCTAGAGAACCTTTTTACAGGTTGGTATGTCATTGAGCGTATTAAGAATCCGTAACCTCGCTAAAACTCTTAGTTATATCTTGCCACTTTGTACTACTGATAATTATACATATCATCCAGTTGTAGTATTAGAAATACCAATGAGCAATAGCTATTACAAGAATAATAACCAAAAGCAGACGGGTGTGACGTCATCGTGGTGTAAGAACAACACAGACACGGAGTTCTTTGTACAAGTTTTATTTAATGTTACTGCATATTACAATATGTACATTCTCCTCCGGAAACTACCGTTCCTGAGGCAAGCCGCCTCAGCCTGACCCAGCGTGCCCCAGCGTGCTAAAACTGTAGCACCGCTCCTGGCATCTGGTGTAGCCACCCTCGCAACCTGCGACTACCTCACGGATCAGCATATGCCTCCGCACCGCGATTCGGCCCAAACTCGAATGCCCCATCGCCAACACTCCACCGGCGTCTCCAGCGAGGAGTCACGTGACAGACCTCACACGCTGAAGACCCGCGGACCGCGTCACCTCATTACCGAGTTTTTGGGCCGGGCGCACAAAGGGGTCCGCCGACCAGCTGCAGACGATCTGTCCTCACCCGTCCTTCTGCGCTAGCTGACCGCCGGATGTTCCCCGCTGGCTTCCACCCTCGGAGCGGCCGCTCCGGATGCCCCGCCAGCCCCACATCTGGACCACCCCCTCCCACGCCCCGGCCCACGCCTTGTGCGGTCCGACGACAAGTGAAAGCTACGACGTTACAATCTCTCCCATACTTGGGGCGGAATTTTTTTTCGCAGACTTTATTAGTTACAGAGAAAAAATTCCTTGGATTGTACGCCGATCTATTAATTCCCTGGACTCGTAACCTTTTGTTTTTTTCACTAGCTATTATCACCTAATGACTATATACAATTTCACCAATTTTACCACCATACACAATTTTACATAGTCAATGTACGTTTATATATACACATCTTGCCCTCAATTTGCAATAAACATTTTTATGACTTTGTCCCCCAAAATACAACAACATAAGTACATAACTCTGGAATCACCAGTTGCCCTCAAATTTACACAATGTTCAATAATTTCAGTGCCGGCCGTGACTAACATTATTGGCCTTATCAATATTACATTTACAATATTTATCTGAACATAACCTTGGGCAACTATATTAACACTACCACAAACCTTTGTACTTAAAATTAAAAAAGACATTTTACATAAATCAGGAACACTCTTAAACTATGGTATTTACAATTTTATACAATTGCACCATTTTTTGTACATTTTGGCTCCACTGTCGTGGTGCCCTTTTGCACTCACGTAGACTACTCCAGGCTAGTACATGCGACTCAGTGCATCCACATTGACATGCTCTGCCCCTTTTTTATGAACAATGGTGATGTCGTATTGTTGCAATAACAGCGACCAGCGCATCAATCTAGGATTATTTCCTGCAGAATTTCTTAACCATACCAGCGGATTATGGTCTGTCTCTATTTTTATGGCAACCTGTCCATCCAAATAATATTTTAGCTTTTGAAGACCCCATATAATTCCAAGGCACTCTTTTTCTGTTGTACAAAACTTGGATTCCGCCGGTGTAATCTTTCTACTTATATAGAGTACCGGATGCTCATCTCCCAGCTCGTCTTTTTGAGCTAAAATTATTCCCAGCCCTCTATCTGACGCATCTGATTGAAGTATGAAGCTTTTCGTGAAGTCCGGAGCTTTCACCACTGCGTCGCCGCAGAGCGCCTCTCTTAATCGGCAGAACGCTTCTTGGCATTCGTCTGTCCATGTTACCCTGCCTTGCCGCTCTCGTCCGCGTAACAGGTCAGTCAACGGTGCTGCCTTCTCCGCAAACCCGTGAATGTACTTACGGTAATACCCAGATAGACCTAAAAATGCGCGAACCTGCTTTTTTGTTTTCGGTACGGGAAAGTCTCGGATTGCCTTCACTTTCGCGTCGACCGGTCTGAGCTCGCCATTTCCAACAACATATCCTAGATATTGCACATGTGTACGTGCATACTTGCATTTTGCCGGTTGTACAGTGAGTTTTGCCTCCTTCAAAATCTTAAACACTATGTCGAGATGACGCACATGTTCTTGCCATGTATTGCTAAATACCGCAATGTCGTCCAGATAAGGCAAAGCGAACTCTTGACATTCCCGTAAAAGAGAGGCCATCATACGACTGCATTGATACGGCCCATTACGTATTCCGAATGGTAGTCGCAACGGCCTATATGTACCGAAACTCGTAACAAATGCGGCGTATCTCTGTGCTCTAGCGGTGAGACCTATCTGCCAGTAGCACTTGGCCAAATCAAGAGTTGTGATAATTTTTGCTGCCGCAACGGTCTCTATTCTTTCGTCCATGTTGGGTAAAGGGTAGTACTCAGTTTTTATGATTTGGTTTAGCCGCCGGTAATCAATACACGGTCGAGGTTTCTTGCCCGGCGCTTCGACCAAAATCATTGGCGACGTAAAATCAGATTCGCCTACTTCGATAATGCCTTCCTTGAGCATTTTCGTGATTTCATCCTTTAAGATTTTTGTTTGTCTAGGTGACATTCTATACGGCGCACTCCTCACCGTTTGAGTATGATCAGTGAGTTCTACATCCATTGTTATGACGTCAGTCAATCCTGGTTTTTCAGAAAAAATGTCTTTGTATTTGAAAATGACATCTTTCAAAGCAGCCCGAAATTCCGGCTCCACATGGGTGCCTTCAAGCAGTGATTCGATGTCAAAATCACTCGAGTCTAATTTCAACGCGTACCTGTCCAACTCGTCTTCTTCCTCCACCGTCTCCTCTGACGCGATACCGAGGAAGTTGACGTACTCGGTCCGTTGGTGGTACCGCTTTAGCATGTTTACGTGGTACACCTTTGCCTCTTTTTTCCCGGCATTTGTACCACGTAATTCGTTTCCGAAATCTGTTCTCTAATTTCGCCTGGACCAACCCACTGAACTGCCAACTTTTGTGTTTTGTTCGGGGCCAAAACCAGCACTTTGTCTCCCATCACAAACGTCCTACGAACGGCCCTCCGGTCGTACCAAACCTTCCGTTTCTCTTGTTCGGAGGCCACTCGCTGATGTGCTAGCTCACGTGTTTTCTTTAGCCTGTTTATTAATTTAAAGACGTGCTCGACAACCGGACTTGTCTGCTCTTCTGCACCTGCCAAGTGCTCGTACATGAGCGTAATGGGCGTACGCAGGTTTCTGCCGTACACTAGTTCGGCCGGTGAGAAACCCAAGCTTTCATGTACGGTCGTTCGCAGCGCAAACATAATAGCTGGGAGCTGTTTTTCCCACTCTGTCCCGGCCTCTAAGCACAGCACCTTCATCAGCCTATTCATGGTCCGGTGTACCCTCTCAATCGCGTTGCTCTGCGGGTGGTACGGTGAACTGCGTATTAAGCGAATCCCGAAACGTTCCGCGAATTCAGCCGTCAACGCGCTCGTGAAACAGGTCCCTTGATCTGTTTGCAGTTCCCGCGGAAAACCTATCCTACTAAATAGTTCTAATAGGGCTTCGATGACTGTTGCTGACGACAAATATTTTATTGCTTTGGCTTCCGGAAATTTGGACGCGAGACACATTGCGGTAAGGATATACTTGTTCCCGGCTTCTGACTCTGGAAAGGGCCCGCACGCATCAACATTCATTTTTGAAAATACCTCCGAGACGACGGGGACGAGTTTCAGCGGCGATTTCTTTTTGTCCCCTGCTCGACCTACCCTCTGGCAGCTGTCGCAGGTGCGCACGTAAGTTTCCATGTCTTTAAAGCAATTTGGCCAGTAAAAATACTTGGCCATGGAGTCTTTACTCTTAGTGACTCCCAGATGCGAATTCGACGTTTCATGACAGACCTTCAGTACCGTACTACGGTAGATTGTGGGAAGTACAATCATTTCGTAGCATTCGCCGCGTTTACTCTGTCTGGCCCGAAACAACAATCCGTCCCTTTCGAAGTAGCCACTTTTTTCTGAGCCGACTCCCCTGGCTAGCTCCCTTAATCTTTGGATTTCCTCGTCTTCCTGTTGCGCGATTGCAAACGCCGGTTTCTCTATTTTTAGCAGATTTACTATGCCTGCGTCTAACTCTGCCGCGTCGCCTTCCTCGTCGTCATCGCCCGTCAACGCTTCCGCAGCTCCGTCCGTGGCGTTATCGGACGCCGGCAGCTGCTGCTCCCGCTCTTGGCGTTCCGGCGAAGCCGTACGCGTCTTCCTATGATTCTGTGACCTGGTCTGCACCGCACAAGCTATTTGTGGCTCAACAAACCCCCCTTTAACCTCATCCATCAAGGTGGCCGTACGGTTACTTAATAAATAGTAATCGAGCTGGCAATTACTATTTGCTACGGCCGCCTTTGTAACGAACCTGCCGAAGGGCCCTTCTAACGTGACGCGCGCCACCGGCAGATTCCTTGGCTCTGCATCGAGTGGTTGCATCACCCAAACGGATTCCCCGGTCATCTGTTCATCCGTCACATGTTTACCATTTACAATGTCGTAAGTGGCACCACTATCACGAAGTAATTTAACGGGGAAATTATTTACCCTTCCGACACACGTGAAGGGTTTCAACAATGCTTGACCTTGCCTTTCGGCCACGTGATTTATTTTTTCCACGCTCTTCCGATCTGGGCATTGCCTACGAAAATGACCTGCTTCTCCACACTTAAAACAGGCGGCCGCCTTAGGCCTTTCAAATTCAGCCGTGTGGTCCACCTTAGATTCCGTCTGTTTTGTGACTCGCGGCGCACCTTCCGTCGCCTGATCCACCCGTTTAACCTGCGTGTTCTCTTTGCTAGTAAATTTCGAGAAACTACGTTTCCAACCTGCTCGGTTGTTCTCATAGCTATCGAGTTTCTTTGCGAGCTCGAGAGACGCCGCAAGATCGCCCCACTCATCGATAAAGTGGTCACGCATTTCCGCCGGTACTCTCCGCTTTAATTGGTCCGTTACCATTAAATCTAGGAGCTCGTGGAATTCAGTTATCTTAAGCCCCGCTACCCATTCTTTGCAATAGTTACTTAATTCCCGTGCGTATACGTTCCAAGTAGTTCCAGCACGTCTTTGGTGTGACGTAAATAACTGTCGAAACCTTTCGGCGTTAAATTTAAACATTTCTAACAGCCGAGTTTTCGCTTCCTCGTATTCTACGCCACCCGTTCCTGAATCGAGCATCAACCAAGAATTTACCTGATTAGGCAACAGTGCCATGAGATTTGTCACCCATTCCGATTCCGGTATTCCTAATTGCCCTACCTGTGCTTCGAACACACTCAAGAACATCGTAATATCATCGTTTTCGCCTTTAAACCGATCCATGACATTTTTAATTCGAACGGTTGCCTTCGTTGCGGTACCGGTACTACCTATAGATTCCCGCGTCGTGGTTGTCGTAGTGATACGCAACCTCTCTAGCTCATGCTGTCTGTCGCGTTCCCGCTCCTGTCCCTCGCGTTCTTCTATGAGAGTTTCCTTGGTTGCCTTAGCGAGTTCCCGTACAATTTCCTCCTCATATTCCGCGCTATTGACAATTATTTGCTTTAGTGCAACAACCGTTTCATCACCTTAAAGCGTTTCCCCCATTTCCTTGGCCACTCGCATCAGCACCTCCTTCCTGAATCCCGCAAGATACGCCATACTGCCTGAATTAATCCCGGCGAGTACAAAAAGACACACTTACGTGCAGGGAAAACCTCGGTGCCGCTTGCGCTGTTGTGACTGTTGTGACTCAGGGTTGAGTCGGGGACACGTGAAGACGTCCGTCCTTCCTTCCTTCCTTCAAGGCCCGTACCAGTCTTCTTTCTTGATGCTCCCGTTGCTGCCGCGTAATTTAATGTTTCCTCGCGCTTCACTGGTGCCCCGAAAGCTCCTGCTCAGTTCCTGCTGCTACTGTCCAGAAACCTACTGCTGCACCTTGCATTCCACGCACACGTACATCAATGTACCCACTTCGGCACTTGCTGCCGTAATTAATGTTAATTCAACACGACTCTGCGTGAATCACAATCGCGTGAATGTCCGTTGTCACAGCTGCTACCATTAAATACTTTAATGGTCGCCTCCGCGTGAAGTCCGTTAAAACCGCTGCCACCATTTAATGTTTCCTCGTCTGTGACGTCATCGTGGTGTAAGAACACAGACACGGAGTTCTTTGTACAAGTTTTATTTAATGTTACTGCATATTACAATATGTACATTCTCCTCCGGAAACTACCGTTCCTGAGGCAAGCCGCCTCAGCCTGACCCAGCGTGCCCCAGCGTGCTAAAACTGTAGCACCGCTCCTGGCATCTGGTGTAGCCACCCTCGCCACCTGCGACTACCTCACGGATCAGCATATGCCTCCGCACCGCGATTCGGCCCAAACTCGAATGCCCCATCGCCAACACTCCACCGGCGTCTCCAGCGAGGAGTCACGTGACAGACCTCACACGCTGAAGACTCGCGGACCGCGTCACCTCATTACCGAGTTTTTGGGCCGGGTGCACAAAGGGGTCCGCCGACCAGCTGCAGACGATCTGTCCTCACCCGTCCTTCTGCGCTAGCTGACCGCCGGATGTTCCCCGCTGGCTTCCACCCTCGGAGCGGCCGCTCCGGATGCACCGCCAGCCCCACATCTGGACCACCCCCTCCCACGCCCCGGCCCGCGCCTTGTGCGGTCCGACGACAAGTGAAAGCTACGACGTTACACGGGTAAAGACACAATTTATTTTAAAACAGTAATTCGTGAAATCAGCAGTCGTACACTCCTTGAAAATGAAATATGATTCATTGCCAAGACCGTCCAAGCCACCTCCAGAGAGATGCCAATTTTAACGTCTGAAAATGACTGATTACAAGTTATTTTATTATTAAATGATCCCAAGAACACATCGAGCGATCATTCCTTCCGCATTCTTGTCCTTTTTCTTTCCTTACACAGACACACTTCCTTGCTGTACTCTGCCACACCTATCGGTTGGTTGGTTGTTAGTGATTCCAGGTGCGTCAACTACTGAGGTCATAAGCGTGAGTCCCGTAAGTGTGAATCATCGGGAGGGGGCGGTGATCTTCCCCGCTGGATGGCGAGATTCGCGGCTGACCTACCATCAGCTAGCGGGGTTTCTCACAACGAGGTATCTCCCACCAGCGGGGCACCACCCTAACCGGGACACGCTCTAGGCTCTCCAACGGTCTCCCGGCATATGGGGTAGTGTGGTGCATGTTAGTGTGTTTGTGTCTGTAAGGGGCAGGTTAGGACAAGGAAGAGGAAGGAAAGATTGCGCGCAGTCATGGACCGTTTGTTAGGGTACTGCTCCGGCATTCTCCTAACCAGGGAACACCGAAAAACTACCGATCAGAGCTGCTGATCTCTAGTATTCTCCTCCAGACGGCAACTGAATTCGACCTAGCTGACAAGCTAGTGTCGAAAATCCTGCCGCCGTGTGGAGTGTAACCCTAGGACCTCCCGGTCAGAGGCACTGCAGTGACATCAGTTGATGCACTGAGCCACCTCTCCCGAGCTTACAGATTGCCCTGATTGGGGTGGGACCCTGGAGGCGGATACACCTGAAGAAAGAAAACCCTCTAACCGACGACCTACCCGGCGCTGGCCGCAAGGGAGGAATACCGACACTTGCGTGGATTCAGCATGTGTTACTCTTACGGAATTAGCTACCAAAGCAGTTGTCGCGGCCGTTACCATTAAATCATTACTCGCTCTATTTGAAAAACCGTAGTGAATTACAGGAATTGGATCCATCTAAAGTCGAACTGTTTTAACAAGGCTTTGAAGAGTGCGTTGAATTGCGTCGGGCAGATTCGATGAGGCATGCATCACGTGGCGGCGTTGAAACTGCCGATTTTCGGTTGGGTATGCAAAATAACTTGCAAAATGTATGAATGTTGGAATAAAAATGTTATAAACAAATGAAACAATGCTCAGGTCAGACCAACATTATTAGAGATGCATGCGTGTCTGATGTACGGTTCGTAGTTGCTTGTTGTTTTCCCAATATGTGTGTTAAAATTAAGATCCGGAATCGATAATTCACTGGTAACGTCACACAGTGAGTATTCACGTATTAGTTGAAACTACAAAATCTTATTTTTAAAATCTTTTTCTTATATATAATTAAGGAATATTAAATACACTTAATTATCAACATTGCTATAGTTTTCCCAAAAGAAAATTCTATTCCATTTCTAGTTATTATACTAATTTATAGTGAATTAAATATTCGTTAATTGATTTCGGTCTTACAATATGTAAGCGAAAATTTTAACACATGAACATTATTGAAAAATATCTACACCCAATCTTCATAGTAATATTGATCTGATATATATCGAAATATCAACTTCCGGTTAATATTTTCCAAATATGTGATGTGTTATCACGTAACTACTGATGTTGAGACGTGTGTATAAAACATAATCCAAAATTGCATTATGGGGCATTGACAGCATGTGAGTGCAAAGAATGTTGTTTTTGGCTACCTACCTGCCTGCCTGCCATCGCGCAGCCCATGCAAATTGATTCAGCTATCACCAACAGATTCATAGTTGAAATCGACATCGCTTCCCTCCGGCGCCCACCCCTTTGTGATGCGGCAGCGTCCGTCTCTCTGATTTGCGAATTTAATTTCCGGCGCCCGGAGCTCCCATCGGACGCTACTCGGAATCGCGACTCGCCTTCGAACGCGGAGGCAACTTCCGCTTGGCAGCTCTGGTCGAGTTATCCGAATTTGCTTTCTCTGCTTGGAAGATTTCGTGGAGTAAGTGGGGAGATTAGTTACTTGTGGCACTAGCATTTTAAGCAGTTTAGTTTTCCTTTCTATGTTCACGAATTTGGTTTTAAATAACGTTTTTAGTCGTGATGGCATAAGGAAAGGAGTTTGCCTAGTGAAAAAGCAAAACAACGGATTGGGTATTAATTACAATTTATTACATGTATTTACAATTGTTATGTGATCCTGCGATCCTGATAGGCTGATGCGGTGGTGCTGGGCTAGATAGCGGGCATAGATGCGGATTATTAAAGGACCCCAAACATGACCAATTATTTACAAGCAAAGAGACTCTTATTGATAGATAATTTTGATATTCACGTTCAACATTTAATGTGAAATCAAACATTAATTATTACAATTTTAAAAAATCAATGATAAAGTATATGAACAAATTAATAAACGAATATATTTTTTTCAATGTGTTAAATATGAATTTGCGTTAGTACACCCCTATAGAGTCGGTAAACCGGCAGGTTGTTAGGTAGGTAGTAATTGGTCCCGCACAACTGTCGCACACAGCTGTGCCCAGCGGGGAATCCGTCTCGATTACTGGTATAATACGTGAGGACAACACCCATCTGACCAAGTCAGAATTGTGGCAACCGCTGGCCAAGCTTGACATCTTTCAGACCGGACGAGAAATGGCGACAATAAGATACAGCCCTTGCGCTTGGTGACAACCCGGTACATTGGGTGGGTGGTAGGACGTCGGCCGGAGGCGTGGGACGGGCGTAGGTGACTGAGAGCATCAATTCATGACATTGCGTAGATGACTTTGCTTTACAGCAATGTCATAAAGTTATTAGCATAATTCTAATGAGTGTGACAACACAGTCTAGGCGAGTATATTTCAAGTGTTTGGTATTGTAGTATGGAAGGTAAAATGTCCGTTCAAGCCGGAAATAATAAGAAAATTTTAATCGCTCTCCAAAAACGTCCAAATGAACTGTGAAGTTGACCTGGATACTTCACAATTGGTACCAAAAGTTAGACCCACCACCACTCGACTCGTGGTAGAAAGTTGGGGCCAATTTAAAGATTGACTCACTTCCTCAACTTTCAAATGAGGCAGCAACCACCTCTATGGATCGTCTGGAAGCTTCGTGATCTAAAACTAACCTCAAGTGCTATATATGTATTGTGATTTGGTATTATTTGTTACGTCTTTACCCAATTCTTCAAAATGCATATTTACTGACCAGCAGTGGTGGCTGGTGTCCCAACATTTTGGAGATTGCATCTCCATCGAATAACGGAAATGTTTATTCTCAAAATTCAAAACTCGAATATGTAAAAAATGTAAACAATTCAAATTAATTTAAACAAAGTGAAATAAAAGTCTACTCACATAATTTTATGAGTCGTGTCCGTGTAACGTATTATACATCCCCCGCGCACGTCGTTCTGTCTTCGATTTCCACTGGGCACTTAAGTTCGAGTCCAACCCTTTGCAACAAGCTCTATTGCTTCGACATCTTTCACATAATAAATGGCCAGCTGCAGCCACATTGGCTTCCGCGAGACTTCCATCCTGAACGACGCAGCGCTAGATAGACAGCGCCACTCCGCTGGTTGCCCAACCAAAAGACCTCGTGTTCCCCGTGTTAAATAGAAGGGCAAAACAGTAAAACAGTAAACTCAGTAATACAGCCAAGAGCCATGAGCGTGGTACAATTCCTGGCAAGCCATGAGACACCGCGGAGAGCGCCAGTTGGACGTTCTTTGGATCCAGAATGATTTCATATACTGTATATATTACTGCAATATCTTGAATATTGAATGTCATTGGATTGAAAATGTATATTCCTAATATATTATGAGACTTTTTCGATTATTTAGGGGTTGTTTAACCGTGCAACTTAAGCACGAGTCGCCATTGCTGACCAGTCGAGACAATCATAGTATAAAATAATACAATAATATAATATTTTCTTGATAATGTTTAGGATCCACCCTTCCGCTTCATTCGTGTCTTAGAATATTTCTTCTTTGTAATAACTAAAAACACGCTTTTCTACGCTAATATATTTTTACTCTATTTGACCGTCGTGGCGTGAAAAACGCATAAATGTTCAGGAGCATCAATACAGCGCCTAGAACAGCAAACTTTCCGCCTAGAACATCCAACTTAACCAATGCCAGCCTTTGCAAAGCGCACCTGCACCCCTGGAGCCATCTGGCGGCGTGGCAACGAGTTACCGCCGATACCCGCGCAATCCGCCTCCCCGCGAATTAATAACGCCGCCGAGGGATCCACCCACTACCCGAAATTGAAAAACTTCGCCCCGGGGGGAACATTCCGTTTAACCGGGAGCTCGCGCCGAGGAAAGGAAGCCGGAACGGAGAGGCAAGGAGGGCGGGGGACAAGTTAGCGAAACTGATGTTAAAGTCAGGCCAAGCGTTTGTAAAGACATCGCTTTTACGATGTCTAGCCGAAACAGTGCTTCCGCCCTTTTATGCAGCACATTGAGGGAAATTCGAAAAGCGCTTTGAAAATAAAACGCGAAAACACGGCCTGCTGGCGCGGGCCCCGCGCGACATCCAGACCGCAGAAACCGCCCCCTCCCCTCCCCTCCCCCCACTCCTCTCTTCTCCTCCTCCCCTCCCCTCTCCTCCTTCGTCCTCGCAGTCATAGCAGCCAGTTTCTCGTGCCGCGTACTACCCTTTGGATCGGGAGCAAAGCGCACGGGAACGGACGAGAGAGGGAGAGTGTACGCGTGCGACAGGGAGGGAGAGAGAGGGAAGGGGAGTCTACGCGAGCGTTAGGGGAAGCCGGAGCGCGGAACGAGCTGCTAAACCGACGAAACAAAGCGGAACCAGGCTGTTTTGTATTCAGTTTCAGAACGCGCTCCGACGCGCCTTGCTCGGCCGGGGCTTCCCCTACGCGCCGCGGCCTTGCTTCCTTCCTTCCGAGCCTGCCGCGCCGGAGCCAGAATTTTAATATACTGTTGGGGACGAGGGCGGTGACTGCGCCCCGACCAAATATTCATTTCGCTAAGTATATTTGGAGAGCACTTTGATCTGTCGCCGCAGCCGCCGCGAGGACAACCTCCCTGCGAGGACACTTGGCTCGCCTAATGACGCGTGAGCGACCTCCAAGCGCGCGCTTTGGGCTCGTCAGCTGGCGCAGCCACAACTACTTTGTCAGAATTACAAAAGTTATCCTCCATTCATCTTTTTAAAGAACAAATTATTCCATAAGTGTTAATCACTGTAGTTAATTAACTACCATGGACACATTTTTACCTTTCATCATAAATAAAACATGATTATACCTGCTTTGTATCAAGCTACTACTAATATTCTTCAAAAAGCACCTGCTCGTAATGGTTTCAAATTGCCAAAAAATATGTTATGTAAATTTGATTTATTAAATTGATAATTAATGCTTAATTAGAATGACGAATATTACCATTAAAATAGAGTAAAATAGTAATTTCTAGTTTGATCTATATTGTGCCTTGGCCCGGGTGGAACACACGTCAATTTTGCGATTATTTATTTTTACTTTTTTGATAGGGAATGCTTACGTGGCAGGAGAGAAAGAAAAGTGAAACTTACAAACAAAGAATTTGAATTGAAGAAACGTGGTATTTATTGGTATGTTACTGATAAAAAATCTTTTTTAGTTTCCCTTTAGGTGTTCGAAATTATAAACTCGTCAAAACAATTTTCGATACTCATTGTTGCAGGAGAGTAAGTGTTATCCAACTAGAAGAGATCTCTGCACATTTTAATTTTTTTCAGTTTCTTCCAAATAGCAAAAAACCCTTCATTTTGCAGATCATTTTAAATTCATCGTAAATTGCATTAACAAATCCTTAATTATCAGCATTTTAGTGCCAATAATATCTTCTTTTAAATATTCCCTCTTGCAAAAATAAATACTATATAGTATATGGTTACATAAGTATTAAATGTCTCAATTTTAATTTTAAAATGAAAATTTATTGATTGTTTGCTTATCGCATTAGGAATTATTGATATTTTTTTTCAATATAACTCTCCAAAACACGGGGCGGACTTTTTCATTTACATTAGGTGAACCTACAGAATAAACTATTGATTTACAGCTTCCAGGAACAGCAATTGGTTCTCTTATTACCACATGAAATATCAAATTTTTCACGCACATTCGCGAATATTGTATTTCGTTTGAATAATTTTTATGTGTGGATCTACTGGATACAAATGTTTGCATGGTCGTACACATATTGAAGTTTTGTGAGCAAATTTGAAGAACAAAAAACAAAGCATGACATGTTTACAAATTTCTGTTTGCAGTTTCGAATTGTGTAATCCTAAAAATAAAGAAGTTCTACTGACACATTCGGATGCCGCGGCTTTATGGTTTATGCTCAAAGAAAAAATGAAAATATATTGGGAACAATGCAAAAAGTAAAACCTGTTGAATTCTGATTTTTCTACATTTTTACAACTTACGAGATATTTTTTGTTGTTCTTTTCGCTAATCAATTCAATCGTGAATTACTACTAAAGTGCGGTAAATATTAATAATGGTGAATTTTAACACTATATACTCTATATTATATACACTAACATTATACACACACACACACACACACACTACTGTTCTATTGAATTAGCATTTTCAGGGAGTTCAACAGTATACTATGGAACGTGGAGGCTTGCCTGTTATTACTCACTTTAATTATGTAATTGAAAAATAATTACGAAAACCAAAAACTGAAATAAAGAATTTATGAAGGGCGAAAAATATGGAAAATGCGATCGGATTGTAGTAAATGTTTATAATGTTTACAACCTTTATAATTAGCAGTGTGTTTTTGACTACAACTTGCACATGTTGGAATAGAACTTTTGCGATTAGAACATTTGGAATAATGATGAGATTCTGTACAACGAACTCAGCGTGGGGAAATATGACAATTTGGCTGAGTGTGATTAACTGGCATCATTTATTGATTAGGTAGTTTTCTAGGATATTTTGCATGAATTTTAACAATGCTATAAAAGAATGTTCTAGTTTACAAATATTAGAAGCATCTTAATTTTTAATATGATCTATTGATCATATATCAATTTGTTGACGAATTTTGTTAAATAAACGATACACTTTCAAAAACTGGAAATTTGAGACGTTGGAATTCATTGAAAATTGTGTCATCGGAATTGTAATGGGAATTTTTTCATAAGAACAGATAGTTTTAATAGATGGGTCTCTACAAGTGTAAAATTGAATATTATTTGCTTCACAAAACGTTTTGTAGTATCTGAACTCGTGTATTGATTGAACAAATATTTGAATTAATCTCGTAGAAAAATATTTTAGTCCTAATTGTGTAATATCTGCTATAACATTTGAAAAGTTAATTACATTCAACAGAATAATCGGAGTAATTTTAATACGAGGAGGATCTTCTGGTTCTTGAGTTTCATTTCATTGTAACTATCTACGAGTATTTTCTAGTGTAATTGTTGAAATACATACCGTAGGATTGTTACAATGTAGTTTTATCAGTATGTGGGCAAGATGAGTCAACTTCTCGTTTTCTTGAGTCATTTGACGACTGCGGTGAAAGAATAATGTGTAGTTGTTGAAGAATCTGAAGTTGACGGAACAGCAGATGGATCAGCGTATGCAGACTGCAGGCATATAGTTGTTGAAGAATCTGAATTTGGTGGGACAACAAATGGATTAGCAAATGTAGAGTGCGGGCATGTAGCATACTAAATGGTCTGCTGTACATTAGTAGAATTTTATGGAAAAGACAGGTAAGGTGGGGAAGCACCTTGATGCATCTGGGACACTTGTTCAATTGAAAATTCACCCAGTGCTTGTTCACTTGCATCTGGAATACCATATGGAACATCCATATTTGTGGTCGATGACGGCAGCAATGTAGCATGTGATGGAATGGAAGAATCACTCATTGAAACATTGGTCCTCCTTTCATATGGTTGAAGTGAGGAATAGTTCATAAAGGAGGTCCGAGCCTCTTGATATTATAATAATTGTATTCTTATGAATGTTTACAGTACTAATTTCAATCAGTAATTTTGAATGTTAATGTATTGAACACAAGTAAAATATTAAATCACTCTTACTTTACACATCAAGATCACACGTCAGCAAGGCCACCTTCAAATACAATGGAGGACTTTTTAACCCACGAAAAGGCAAATATTTCATGATGCTGAGAGGAATTGCATGTACCTATATCTGCGGGGAATAATATTAATAATTCTTTTTTTATTTACAAACGTTCATTTTTTCGAGGCTAATATTGCCTCATTAAAAAAGTTCTCAAGAAAATGCTAACCCTTAAACAATAGAGATGTGTCAAAAAATTAAGGTTGTTCTCTTTTACTTCTTCACCATTGTAATACTATTTATTTTCTCTAATTATATTTGCCCTAACCAGGAAAATTGCCCTACTTCACTCTTTACAAAATAAAGTTCCTGCCGTCCAAAACACTTCCCATGCGAGCTGGCATGCCGCTCCTCCAGGCCAGAGTCGACACGAGAGCCTGCTCTGGTCGTGACGGTCCTAAAATTCCTAAAGCAAATTATCCAGGTCGAGCGAGGCCGCGATTTCGTGCTCGAGCAATTCATCCCGCAGCGGCGATGCCAGCGCCGGAGACAGGCGAGCGGGCGAGCGAGAGGCCTTTTAGCAATTCAAAACAGCGGTAACTTTTCCGCTGCCCGGCCGCTGCCTCTGCCGCTTCATCTGGCCGGCTGTGGGAAGCGGAGGAGGGGGCAGAGGAGAAGGAGGAGGTGAAGGAGGAGGTGAAGGAGAGGAGAAGGTGAATCGGGAGGGAAGGAGGGGAAAGGGGGATGTTGGTTGGTTGGTTCCTCGTTAGTGATTCCGGGGGCGTCAACGACCGAGGTCGTTAGCCCCGTAAGTGTAGTTGCATGATTCTTTCCCTCGGTAGGTGGCGGTGATCTTTCCCCGCTGGTTGGCGAGATCCGGCGCCTACCTACCGTCGGCTATCGAGGTTTCCCTGAACCAGGTATCTCCCACCGGCGGGGCACCGGTCCAGCCGGGACAAGCTCTACCGGTCTCCTAGCGTGAGCGAGGAATAGAGTAGCGTATGTTAGTGCGTGTGTGTGTAAGGGGAGAGGATAGGACAAGGAAGAGGAAGGAGAGATCGCGCGCGGTCCGTGGCCCGTTTGTTTGGGTCCTGCTCCGGCGTTCACCTGGGTGTTGATCGGAGAAACCACGGAAAATTACTGATCAGAGCAGTCGGCTCTATCATTCTCCTCCAGACAGCGACTGAATTCGACCTAGTGGTCACGCTAGTGTCGAAAATCCTGCCACTGTCGGGTCTCGAATCTAGGATCTCCCGGTCAGAGGCGCTGCACTGACATCGGTTGATGGTCTGAGACACCTCTCGCGAAAGGGGGAGGGAAGAACGAAATGGAGAAAGGAGAGGAGGGAGAAAAATGGAAGTGAAGTGAAGGAATAAGGGTTGAGGTCGACGGGGTATAGGGTGAAAAAATACGACAATCACGAAAAGGGTGGAAGGGTATGAGGGATGGAAGAGAAAAAGGCGGACCACAGGGAACAGAAGGGAATGAGAGAGGTTGGGAAGAGGAGGATGGAAGAAAGGAGGGTGCGTTTTAAGTGAGATGAAAATTTCATCCCAAGGATGTTATCGAAAGCACAATCTTGCCTAAGTTTACTAATCGGATTAACATCCACGTTCAATGCTTATTTGAAATACTTAATAAAATTGATTTATCAAATATAAGCACTGCCCTAGTTTAGGCGATACGTGTGGCATGGATGTTGGTAAAGCCAGGTTCAGTGAGAATTTGGTGAGACTCGTATGTCTCAAGGTGGCAGATACACAAAGGTCCACAAGGTAGACAAAGTTCTGCGTTTCAAACATACCACAGTAAAATAAAGCTTATCAAAGCTAAGGATTAGCATGCGTTAAATAGTTATTATTTTAGACTTCTGCGAATAAACAACTGTTCATGACTGTGACGTTACTCTCATTTCTGACTATTATGATCCTTAAATGCGCAAGAAGAAATAATTGACACATTCCACGAGACGTGAATAATAAGGAAAATGCAAAATAATTTTGTAAAGTGAGAAGTATTAATTGCTTACATGAAAATGTCGTATTTAAAGATAATATAAACGCCACACAAACAATAGAAGTCGAGAAAATCAGCTGGAAGAAATTTAAAGGAACACTTAAGTGACGAACGAAAATAAATAAAATCGAGTTTCCACCTCTGAGAAAATTATTATTTTCGCAATCACAACAAAAACCTAATTAGTTCAATAAAAAGATAAGTATGGAAGACTTCAGAAGTAATCTTCAAGTGTGACTGGGAAAATAAGTTTTCAACCCAAGAGGAATTTCATTGATTTCTCTCTGAAGACTGATGAGAGATTTAAAAAAAATACAAGACAAGTGTTCCAAGAAAAAAATAATTTTCAACACTTGAGGAATTTACTACAAAACACACGAGTGCAAGATTTTAAAAAATCCGAGACAAGTGTTCCAAGAAAAAATAATTTTTCAACACCAGAGGAATTTGCTACAAAACAGACGGATGCAAGATTTTAAAAAATCCGAGACAAGTGTTCCAAGAACAAAGAATTTTTCAGCCCCAGAGGAATTTGCTGAAAAGCAGACGGAGCGGCGGCGCGCTGCGGTGGCGGCGTGGAGTGGGATCGGGGGTCGCGGGGGTGGCGCGCAGGCGGTGACAGCGACGCGACGCGACGCGACGCGCTCGCGAATATTCATGTGGCTAACTAGCTGCGCTCCGCGCGCGCAGACCGACGCTGCCGACGCCAGACCCCTCGCCCCCAGCCACCCCCCCCCAGGGCCCTGCAACTCTCCATCAAAACCGGGGACAAAGCCGGAGGGTGGCTACGATAGGAGGTACCAGTACAGCTGCAGGTTGGGCTCGCCAACGTCCGCAAAATTGACTAATTTGTGAGAAATGCGAAAAGTATCTTCCAAATGCTCAGTTATTTATAAAATATACGTAAAAGAAACCCGTGAAGAACATCGACGCTATTTTTTACCATGGCGCTCTTGCTTGCGTCACGCGAATGCTCGTAGCACGCTCGTTTTAAGTGTCGTTGGCACCACTTCGTGTTTTAGTTCCTGTAAGTAGGCGCTGCGGGAGAGGGCGCCACTGTATGGGCCTGGCCCTGCAAGCGCTGTCGCAGTTGCTGCTGCAGTTTTCGCAGAAGCACGTTGCCATCGACATGCATTCCCTGTTGCGTCTGCCATTGCTAGCGCCACTCCTGGTGTTACATTTGGCGCCAACCGTACGATTTTTATTTTATTTGTCTTTTCCGCCGCTAGACACTACGAAATCAGGTTGCATACATTTCAGCTGTTACGTAACTCGATTTTAGTGGCCGACATTGAAAACAACAATACGGGCTTTTTCTCAATTCTACAAACTACCGTAACCACTACTATAATCATCACTGGTACGACCAACTCCGTATCCATAGTTACCACCGCAAATCTTTGATCGTTACAATTACCAAAACTTTACGATTAGAACCCTTGCCAACATTGACGCAACGGCCCTCTGAATGATGAGCCATTCACAGATCTTTCTCCTCCTCTGTGCAATCGCCTTCTCCATGTTGGTCAGCGTCATTGCCTGCCCTGCATTAACCGCCGCAGCTGGCGCCGCCTTCGCCGCCGCGCGCTGCGCTGCCTTCCTAATTAGTCAGCGGACGCTAACAAGTCGCCGACGTCTAGATTGGAGAGCTGCGCCCGCGCCCTTTGCCCTTCTCCCCGCTCTCCCCGTCCCCGTCCCATGCCCGCCCCTGAACCCTCTCGTCTCCGTCCCGTCCTCATCAAGTCCTCACCCCGTGCACGCACCGTCCTCGTCGCGTCCACTCTCCAACCCAACCCAACCCCGCCCCGTCACCGACTCGACACCGGCTCGTCCCCGCCGCGACCCCGCTCCGTCCCCGCTCCGTCCCCGCTCCGTCCCCGCTCCGTCCCGCTCCGTCCCCGCTCCGTCCCCGCTCCGTCCCCGCTCCGTCCCCGCTCCGTCCCGTTCTTGCCTCACACCGTCCCTCTTCTGCACCAATCCCTTCCCACACCATCCCATCCCCAGCCATATCGTTCCCTCACAAACCCAAACTGTCCCTTTCCCCCCTAGCCCAACCCCACCTCCATCCTCGCTTGTCCTTTACGCCGCTCGCACCTCATTCCAGGAGAGGTGGCTCAGGGCATCACCTGATGTCACTGCAATGCCTCCCATCGGGAAGTCCTGGGATTCGAGATCCGACGATAGCAGGATTTTCGACACTAGTCCGATCGCTAGGTCGAGTTACGGCGTTGTCTGGAGAATTCTAGCGGCCGGCTGCTCCGATCGGTAGTTTCCCGTGGTTTCTCCGATCAACACCAGGCGGATGTCGGTGCACTGCCCTAACAAACGAGCCACGGACCGCCCGCGATCTTTTGTTCCCAATCCTTATGCTATCCTCACCTCTTACACACACTTCCACTTACATGCACTCTTTTTCCGGGAGACCGGTCGGAAGCTTGGAGCTTGTCCAAGCTGGTGCGGTGCCCCGCTGGTATGAAATACCTGGTTGAGGGAAACCTCTCTAGCCAACTGTAGGTCAGCGCCGAATCTCTCCATCCAGCGGGATAACATGCCAACTCACGAGCATCACATGCCCTACACTTAGGGGACTAATGACCTCAGCAGTTGATGCGCTCGGAATCACTAGTAATCAATAAATTGCGCCTCATGCCATCTCCACCACGCACCGCCCCCACCCCACCATTACCACACCCAACACCGTCCCCGCCGCATCTCAACATTGGCGTTGCCCCGCCCCTGAACTACCCTCGCGCAGCCTCGTACACATCTCTTTATACCCTACTTACTGTCCCCGCCACTCGCAATGCGCTAGCCACTCCACCCCCACTTAGCTCACCCTCCCCGCTTTCGCCCCGAGGAATACCTCTCCTCTCCACCATCCCCTTCCCTGTCCTCTCCCACGCTACTCCGTCACCACCACCCTTCCTGACTCTCACCCCAGCGCTACCGTCCAACCCTTTCCACCTCGCGGGCTCTCCGCACGTCCGTCAGAGGAACGGCGAGTAGCGAGGCACCCCGTCCCTTCACCCCTGCCGTCCGCGGCGATCCAGCTCCCCGCCGCCCGCCGCCCCCTGCCGCCACCAGCGTGCGGCGTGTGGGGCGTCGGGAACAAAAACGCCGCCGCTGGCAGGTGCAATGGCGGGGCCCCGGGCCCAGCGCGACGCTCGCGGGCGCCGCGTGACAGGTGGTTGCCGTGGCGCTGTCAGAGCACGCGCGCGCGCGGGGCAATTTGAAAAGTCCTCTGGAGCCAGCGCTCGCTGTTTAGAGCTGCGCTGCCCAATCAGCGCCGTCGGCGCTCAGCTGCGGCCTCTGAGCGCCCTGCCCTCGCTCGCGCTGGGCGTCCCACAGGGCTGTCAAAGCGAGCGGGAAACACAATTGCAATTGTCTTCAAAAACCTACGACCGACGCCGTCATTTTGACGCTTGCAGGTATTAAAGTAATGTTATCTTTATTAATGAACAGTAGGTCATTGTAATTACTAGATTTTAAATGTATTTATAACTTACAGGATTTTTGAAAATTTTGAAAATATTCGTCCGCTTGAAATTGTTATAATGATGGATTCAAGACGCCTGACAACCGTCAAATTGACTGCTTCCTAATACATGCTAAACTGTGCCTTCGTGTCATCTTGTTTTTTTTTTTTTATCATCTTCTCTCTTCCGAGAAACTATGAATGCTTTCTTTGTTGAGGAGCGTTAGTTTCATCGTATGTGAAGTGTCGATGTCAGAAGTCGGTGAAGAAATGAAATGCTATCGGGACTGTTGCCATACGAAAGGCAACTCGCGAGTGAACAGCCAGAATTTTCGTAATTATTATGTCAAGTGCATATATTTTTCTTATTACTGTAATCAATCAATAAAAGTGATAACTGAAGTACGTATATTTATTTTTGTGTAAAAATTCTCCAAATCCAGAAATAGCCCATTAAATACATTAACTGCCATAAAACGGCCCGTGGGCTTTCTCGGTAAGGTCCAAGCGTTCTAGTGTTAAAATAAGAACTTAGTAACTTTACGAAATCTATTCTAACAAACTTGTACGTTTTCTCTGCAGCCTTACTCGCGATCGTCTGCGTTTCTTTCTCTCTGTCAGCATTGTTTGTTGCACTACCAGCACCATCTCGCTCCTAAACAAGGAACCACACGAAATCCTTCCGATATGAATCGGCCTCCCACATTTAGGTTAAATTAAACTAACACGTTACGACGCGCCATCAATGCCTCAATGTATACTTCAGAATGTGAACTGAAGGTGGACTCAAGTATGAAGCTATTTTCACTTTCAACAATGATTTTTCAAGATATGGATAGTTCGCACGCCCCCAGCTACGAAAAGTAATTTTTTTCCATCATGACGATAGTATGAGTTTTATTATGTTGTAAATAAAGATTAGTTTGAAGGATTATTTCTTTTCAGGATGAAACACAATTTTCGTCTAATTAAGTGCCGCGTATGTAAGAATAGATCGTATTCTGTACATATTTGTTACATAATAAATGGAATAATCATATTTCTTTAGCTCTTTGTTTTCAGTTTTTTTTTCAGTTTGACAATACAAAATTTAAAAAATGTAATCTGTCAACATGAAGGTATGCAAGGGAATAATTGTGTATGCAAGGATTGTACTAAAAAGTTGATACGTGAAAAAGGAACGCATTTTTGCTCAATAAAACATGCCAGTCATCGTGATTGACATTATCTATTGTTAATTCGAAAATACATTGCCGTAAAATCATATTAATTTTCCCTGTTTTCTGGCAGACACAATGCTCTTCGGCTTCATTTCATCGTATTGGAAATGGTATTGCGGTGAGGTTCATTTTCATCAATACCACCATCATTAATAAATAACCTGCACAAATTGTTCTGCACAACACTACATTATACATAACGTAATTGTTAAATTGATGAACAAGTGCGACCAAATGAACTGTTGTCGTGGCAATTGAAGTAACATGATTTACCAACGAAGTATAACAATGGAACTTATTTAAATAAGTGGGTTAGTTGAAATTGGTGGCCTGTAGTAGCAAACATTGTGCTGACCGAAACTTCACAACATGGTTTCACACAACAACGGTAGCGCTCATACTGCTTAAGAACAACAAATAAAATACCCTCGTATATCGCTGCAGTAACTTAAATATTATTTTAAGACAGATTTCACCAATACTCGTACCACAATAACATAGTTCTTTTTATTTACCCAAAACAATACTTATCAAGAATACCAAAATGTTACGCAACACCTAAAAACAAATTAATGGCTGTCAGCTTCTTTCGTGGAACCTTTCTGTTGCATGACGTCAGCTGCATTGATGCACTAGGGATGAGAAATCAGCCGATACGCTCAGTATGAAAATTAGTGAAATAACAAAATCAATTATTTGCATTATTGAGTTAAAATCTAAACTGTTTATTTTTTATTTTTTTCGAGTTTCTTGGTATCTAACTACACCATGGACATATCTCGTATTGCCAGAAACTGCGTAGTTTTTATTAATTTTCTGGGCTTATTAGAAAGTAGTAAAATAGATTTTTATACATTTTCTGGGTATCTCATGAAACTATAGATACCTCTCACATGATCGGCGGCTTCATATTTCTGCCTGCATTGAAAATTAATAATTTAGATCTAAAAAGTTACAAACAATACTTAAAAAATAATGCAGAGTTATTTCGTGAATATGTATGGGATGCCAAAAATAGTGGAAGACAAGAGAACAACAGTATATGAATGAAATCAAGGTGGTAAGTAGTAATACCATAGTACAGAGAGGAAATAGTAATTTACAGCTCAAGGCAATATCATTGAGAGGAAGTTTATTTACCTGGGTAGCTCAATTATTCGATCGTGACTATATGCATTACTTAAAAAATTCTTAGATTGAACTCATCGTAAGCACTGAACGAAGCCTGTGGCAAATACCCATAGGACCTTTCTTTTGGTGGTATTTGCTAAAAAATTGGGATAAAAAATTACTTTTTTTTAACTTCAGCAGTAAGCGACTCTTCCTTCCTGCTTTAATTTGTTCGATCGATAAGGAACAACATCACTCAGAAATTTAGCAATAAACTTCCAATTGCAGTTACTTAGTAGCTTACCAATTGCAGTTACTTAGTTGCTTATATAGAACAAATGTGACATGAAGAAATTTTATCTGTTCCGAGGAAATGTTCAGTACGCCTGCATAGTTGGAACGATCTCGGAACATTGAGGATATCTGAATCATCACTTTACTGGCTGAAGTGGCTCAAGGCATTAAGAGATATCTCTACAGTGTCTCTTCTCGAGAGGTCGTAGGGTTGGAGGTGTGACGGTGCCATAATTTTCGACACTAGCTACCACGTCGAATTCAGCCGCTCTCTGGAGGAGAAATCTTAGTGCCGGCGACTCTAATCAGTAGTTTTCTGTGGTTTCTCCGATCAAGACCAAGGGAATGCCGGAGAAAGGGAACCCTAACAAACGGACCACTACCGCGCGCGATCTTTCCTTCGTCTTCCTTGTTCTGTTTTTACTCTTTACATGTTCTACAGTACATCTGTCGGGAGACCAGCTAGGAGTTTAGAGCTTGTCTCGGCTGGGGCAATGCCCCGCAAAACCTGCATACCAATGTGTAGTTCGGCGGAGGATCTCACCATCTAGCAATGGAAGAACACCGCCACCGCAATTCAAAAGCATGCACTACACGTACGGGACCAATAACGTGGACCTGTGGACGTGCCCGGAAACAATAAATTAATCCGTCAATCAATGAATCATCACTTGGCGAAAGCCAGTGCGATGCAAGAGTGCCAGACCACGCAGCCCTTGGCCGACGAGGACTCGCCTCGCCCTGCCAGCGCTTCATCCCGATTAATGAACGATACTTTGCCCACCCTGGAAGTCTTCGATATTGTAATATACTAGAGTAGGGATGCCCAACCTTTAAGGCCTCAAGGGGCACAACTGAAACCTTTGCTATGTTGTGGGCCGTATTTACATTGCTTCGGCGATCAACACAATTACTCCGTATTGTTCTTCTCGGCAGTTTGCCCAGGTGATCTAAATCGGCGAAGGGCGGATGGAAAATGCGTGATACTAGGCCGTAACATGCATAACGCAGGAAAAAACACGGGGATGATTTTGAGTTTATAAATTTACTAGAAAAAATCCTTAAATCTAAACTTAACTTACTTTTACATGAAGTGGATGTTAGGCCGGACAGAGCGCATGCGCTAGGAATGTAATGTGCTCGCCCCCACATGGTTGCAAGCGACTTTAAGTCTGACTAATAACTTTTCGCGGGAGACAATAAATGGCACGCGGATCGCATGCGGGCCGTGGACCGCCATGTGAACAACCCTGCACTAGAGGGAATGATTTGTTGGAGGGATTATCCTGGGACGAATTGGAGAATATGAAGTGCACGCCTGTTGGGAAAAATACATTTACTGTAAATGGTAAAATGTTGATTGAGAAACGTGGAAATAAGATTTGAAGGATCATTGGAACCTCTGCGTCCGAACTATCTTCTGGTGCAACTTTAAAGCAGTTACTCAAGACGACAAGGTTCTGCTGTGAACGTGTTGTCGTTGGCTCATTGGTAAAGATACGTCAAATGCTGGGTTTACAACCTTTCAGCCATCCAATCGCAGCTACTTTCAGAGGTGAAACGCATCAATGACGCTGCGTCGTAATCGGGTCTGGCAACGTGATGTAGATGTTTAATTTGATGGATACTTTTCAAGCAAATGTTTTGAAGATCGGTAAAGTTGATCATTTTAGAATTGGTGAAAATCCTTTTATGTTTTTTATATGTCAATACATTACTTTTCATACTTTTCAATTAAAGAACAATGTTGTTAGTAATGATGGATTTTTAATTGAAAAATCCGTTTAACAAGCATGACGCGAAAAAATCACAAAGATAGTTTGGAATGGATTGGATGAAAAACGAAATGGATTCTCGAGAATGTCAGGTCTCGTTGCATAGTTGAAATTTAATGGGCCATACATAAATGTAATGCTCGTTTACACCCGTTGTTCAGCTGTGAAACTCTCTGGTTTGTGAGTAATTTATATTTGATGTAATTTATTTGTGAAATAAAGAAGATCCTCGTAAATGCAAATAGTTTTTTAAGTCACTAGTTAGATTGTCTACGATCAATCATAGGTGAACAATTGCAATAAATGTAAAACACAAAGATATTTTTCTTTGTATAATAATTTATACAAGTAGCTGAAACATTATTGGAACACTTTATTGACATGATTTAATTGTAATTATTCCTAAAACGAGTATAGCATATGCTCTTTCATAATTTCTCTAAGATTGATTGTAGACTACCTTCCGCGATTTTTATTTTCAAAAACCATGTCTATCAGTTATTAGGAACATAAAATTCATACGCTTAGAGCAGAGTCAATTAAAGTTTGATTCTCCTAAACGAAAACTTGGACTTCATCTCGGTCAGCTTTATTGCAACGAATACCTTATTGGTCATATATGTCACCTTGTTTTTATTTTTTTCATTGTGTATAGGAATGAACCAAATATGCGATAGGAAAAATGTATAACTGATGACAACAGTTTGCGTTTGATAGTAACGTCTATCAACTGATTACTGAATATATTACATGTCGCAAAAACTCTCTCTCTCTCTCTCTCTCTCTCTATATATATATATATATATATTGTAACGGTACGTCCTCCGAAATAATAATATAATAAAATAAAATACTGGTCATAGTATGCCGACCGCCGCCCCACCCGCTTAGGTGCGTGGCCGCGCCGTTCAAAAGGTTTATGACCGTCCCTGGGTGCCGCGGACTCAATAGCCTCTCCACACTAAACGACAATTATCGAGGCCAAGCCCTACCACCGGTCTCTGCCAACCCCTCGTCATCACCCCCTCAGCCGAACTCGGAGACATATTCATGACCGTCAAAAGCATTGTGCTACCGAGACGCACCGGCGCGTGCCGCGTCGAGTCCCGCGCTCGCTGGGTATGCCTTTTGAGTCCGATCCACAGACGTGCTGCTTAAAAGAGCATCAAAATTCGTTTTGCCCAAGTGTTCACCCGGGAGAGAGGCACCAGGCAGGGCAATAAAGCAATAACGTCAATCAAAGAACGGCCTGGGCTAACCGTCGCCGGCACCCGAAAAGAAAGGAGTAAAACGCCGTGACCGAGGCGCGAAGGCGGGGAAACATGTGTCACCGTCTTCGGACGTGCCGCGCCAATATACCACCCTTTCGTTATGCGCACGTGGTCACCTGTGGACTCACGAGACCTACTTTCGAGCATACAATGCCGCACATTGTCGATGCGAGCTCGCGAGCCATTGGCTCAAGTGCCGCCTCTTTAGCGAAGGGCGAGCGAATCGAAGACAGGCCCCCGGTCCGTGGAGAGGGAAGAGGTGCCTTCGTTCGTGGTAGCGCGCCGCCCAAAACGGACTTGTATCGAGAGATCGGTAAGAGACACTTGTATCTAGAAATCGGTGAGAGAGACTCGTATCGAGAGATCGGTAAGAGACACTTGTATCTAGAAATCGGTGAGAGACTCGTATCTAGAGATCGGCAAGAGACACTTGTGTCCAGAGATCGGTGGGAGACAATTGCTCTACCGCGCGCCGCATAAACTTAATTAGTCACGTGAGCTGAAATGATTACTCTCAAAACGTGCGCTATTTGACTTGGCGCTTCATACGAGATTTTTGCTCTGCCCAATGTCACATCATCGGTGAAATTCATTAGACTCGCTACCGGAAGGAACTTCCTCTCCGGAGACCGCAAGCCGAGCGCGGAATCACCATTGTTTACGATCGGCAACGAGACGTTGTGACCTGGGTCGCGTGTCATGAAATGTGGACGACGCCAGCGCAGCGTTGGGTCCAGAGGGAGCGTGTTGTTGGTGGCTTCCGCCTGAGTACGCGCCACAGCCGCCCGACTCCAGCCCGGGAATGCATCACTCACCACTGCTGACATCACGCCTCAGAAGAGTACCAGATAAGTAGTTTTGTGCAGCCAGGTGACGCTCAGCCCTTGTTTCCCGCGTAAATGCGGACGAACTTTAGATATTCGGAGCTGTAGCGGATGTGCCGGTAATCAGGCACGAGGGTAGCGGCCAAGTACTTGTGTTCAATTTTTGTATCAAATTTCATTTTAAAGTAAATAAGAGGCCGCCGATGTACAAAAAAAACATGTAAATTCATTTGTAAAAATCATTGTTATGCCAATCATCATCATCATAATCATATTTTAGAATAAGTAAATATTATCTTGAAATGCCCATCTGTGTATTATTGAGCATGCAAACCCCCGACCCACCGCCGACGGGTTACAATATATATATATATATATATATATATATATATATATATATATATTACTTTTTCAAAAAATGTTTATAAAGTCTTTTTGCTATTTTGTAAGGTTACCAATTTTTTTTCATTTCTCCAGAGACGTCTCCTGCACATCTTCTCTCTCTTTGGTAAGGAATTGTGACAGTTGATAGTAAATATGACAAATTTTTACATTTTATCAATAGGCACTTGTCATAGACACGGATGAAAGAAATGCTCACGGGCAATGATTCAGGGAAAGGATAAAAATAAAAGTCCAGGCGATCTCTGAAAAACGTTCAATGAAGGAAGTACAATGAAGGAATACATGAAATATCAGACGACTAATGTATCGCAATAATTTAGAAACATATAATTTCTCTCACAGATCTATTGCAAGTACTTCCCGGTTTAGAGAAGTGACCTCTTAATTGAAGTGGGCGATTAATAAAGTTTCACTGTTTTTGCACGTGTCTTATGGAATAATTAACGAAAAAAGGACTGTTATTGGACATTCAAAGAAGGTGCTCGTCTCAACAGATTTCAATGAATACGAGCAGCCCCTCTTTGCACGTCGGCTCTGCGTGGGAATTACGCAGTTTTTTACACGTTTCTTATGGAAAAAATAAGAAGAAAGTAGGTGCTAAAACAGCACATATTTCTCGCCCGCATTTTTACGCAAAATTACGCGAAAAGTACTAATTTTTTTTCAAAAATTGTACATGACCTTATTTTAAAATCCATCGTTCAGGAACAAATTTAATTAAGTAAAAAATCTCTTACCTCATAATTGTGGTTGCATGAAGATGCCGAAAAAACTTTCGCCGCAATTTTCGAAAATTCAAGGTTTTCAACGATTATGAGACATGCACCATTCTATTAAACGTTCTTTAAGACATCTAAGGTCTAAATTTAATAAAAAATGTTGGAGCCATTTTTTTGAACATTTGGAAAATACCCCAGGGGACCTATAGCGGTAGCTCAGTGCATCAACTGATGTCACTGTAGCGCCTCTAACCGGGAGGTCCTAGGTTCGAGTCCTGACGGCGGCAGGATTTTCGACACTAACTTTTCAGCTAGGTCGAATACAGCTGCTGTCTGGAGAATTCTAGCGGCCGGCTGCTCTGATCGGTTGTTTTCCGTGGTTTCTCCGATCAACACCAGGCGAATGCCGGAGCAGTACCCTACCAAACTGGCCGCGGACCGCGCGCGATCTGTCCTTCCTCTTCCTTGTCCTATCCTTTCCCCTTACACACACACTTACACTAACGCACTACACTACAACATATTCCGGGAGACCGGTCGGGAGCTTAGAGCTTGTCCCGACTGGGGCGGTGCCCCGTTGGTGGGAGAGTCCTGGTTAGGGGGAAACCCCACTAGCCGACGGTAGGTCGGCGCCGGATCTCGCCATCCAGCGGGGGAAGATCACCGCCATCTCCCGAGAAAGAAAAAATGCACTACACTCACGGAACTGATGACCTAAGCAGTTGACGCGCCCAGAAACACGAAAAAATCAATCAATCAATCAATCAATCAATGTCCCAGGGGCTTCATGTAAAGTTTCTCCCAAAATGAAAATGTCACATTCAAGGGGCGGCGCCATTAACCAGATCAATACGGGAGTATCAATTTTGGAGAAAATCTTCTGAATGGTTTAGCCGCTACAGTTGTTCACAGACGGACGGACAGACGTTTTACCGTCAATCGATTTTTCAGTATCAAGAACCCACAAAACACAGATTCTAGACACATCGCGTGCTGGAAGATTTTTTTTCTAAATCTATCACCTCCTTTTTGTTACCAGGAGCCGGCAATAAAAGTTTTCTGGCAAAAAATCGCCGCTTATTCGCTCATCATTTACACAACTTTCTCTCTACTCCGCAGCGAGAAAGTAAAAAGGCCTGTTAATAGACACTAAAGGAAGGTGGTTGTTTCAACATGTTGCAATGCACTCAAGGAGCCCGTCTCGGCGCGTCAGGTTTGCGCATGCGTCCAGCAATGCGAGATCGAAACGCTGACCCTTCTCCAGCGAGCACATGGTCGTCCGCCTGGGATGCGTCGCATACAGCACGAGGGGCGCATACCGACTGGGGTGTGAGGGGCACGTGCAGCCAGCGCGGGTGGTGAAAGTACACCCGGTCGGGACCGGCCCGCCCACCGCCGAACCCGCGCACGCCTGGCGTGCGTGCGTGCGTGCTCCTGTTGCTCGAATGCGCCGCATTGCGCGCAGAATGAACTGGCCATATTGAAGCGGTGGTCCACGTTACCCGGCTTTGGACACGCAGGGGCGTTGAGACATGAACAACCTGCGCGTTGATTGATGGACTGATTGATCAGTGATTGTGGACGCGTCAACGGCTAAGGTCATTAGACACGTAACTGTAGTGCACTTATACAGCTAGGTCCAATTCAGTCGCTGTCTAGAGGAGAATTCTAGCGGCCGGCTGCTCTGATCGGTAGTATTCCGTGGTTTCTCCGATCAACACCAGGCCAATGCCGGAGCAGTACCCTACCAAACGGGCCACGGACTTCGCGCGATCATTCCTTCCTCTTCCTTGTCCTCTCCTCTCCCCTTACACACACACACACACACATACTTACACTAACATGCACTACACTACCACATATTCCGGGAGACCGGTCCAGAGCTTAGAGCTTGTCCCGGCTGGGGCGGTGCCCCGCTGGTGGGCGAGTCCTAATTAGGGGGAAACCCCACTAGCCGACGGTAGGTCGGCGCCGGATCTTGCCATGCAGCAGGGGAAGATCACCGCCATCTCCCGAGAAAAAGAATATGCACTACACTGACGGGAGTAATGACCAAAGCTATTGACGCGCCCGGAAACACGAAAAAATCAATCAATCATTCGATAGTGCACTTATAATGCATCGCGATGCGGCATTGATTCAATACTTATTCTGGACTCGTCAACGACTAAGGTCATTAGCCCCGTAAGTGTAGTGCTTTTGTAAAGCATCGCGATGCGGGAGGGGGTGGTGATCTCCCTCGCTGGATGACGAGCTCCGGCGCCGACCTTCATCGACTTGCGGGGATTTTCCTCAACTAGGTATCTCCCATCAGCGGAGCACCGCCCCAGCCGAGACAAAAAGCTTCCGACAGGTCTCCCGAAAAGTATAGAAATGTAGTGCATATGAGAGTAAGCACCGGGTGAGGAAGTACAAGGAAGATGGAGGAATGGTAGTGCGTGGTGCATGGCTCGTTTGTTAGGGTACTGCTCCGACAATCGCCTTGTGTTCATCGGAGAAACCAAGGAACACTACCCGACAAAGAAGACAGCCGCTAGAATTATCCTAAAGAATGCGTTTAAACTCGAAGTAGCTCTCTAGCTAGTGTAGAAAATTTTGACAAAACCCTAGGAAGGTCAGGCCAGAGGCACCGTTGAGTAATTATTTGATGTCCTAAGCCGTCAAAAACGCCGAGCCCAAGACTACAGGTTTGACGCTGCCGTGTGCTAACACACAATACCTCCCTCACTTAATGGGGCTCAGTGACACGCTTTCTTATCTGTTCCACCGAAGTCAGTTTTAAGGATATCTTATTGTTTAAAAATTTGAAATTTGTGTACGGTGCGTTTGAAGACTAATTTACTCAGTGTTTTACGCACTTTTTTGCTAGACCCCATTATTGTGAAAAATTTCCAACTCGGTCATTGTTGCGTGTGTAAATAACACTTGTTCGCAGTTAAGTTTTCTGTACACAAAATAGAGATAGTTGGTGTAAACGGCTGAAACAGGAATTCAGGGTGTGCAGCTATGTGGATGTTTATCGCATAATTCCACGCACTATTTACTTCATAAGGAATCTGTCTAATATAATATTTTGCTTTTCGTACAAATACGTTATTTGCACTGTGCTCACATTTTGTGAGCTCATAGATTTTTTCCCTCACTGTCAAGATTTTTTTTAAACTCCTGAAGTCTATGAATAAATGAATCCAGAGTAATGATTCTATGATGAGTGGTCATTCAAAACGTTGGAGAATAAAAGAGTTTAGTTAAATGATAAAAAAGTATAAAGTAAATATAACTCGCTATGTTCGTTTATTTTAAGAAAATGGCAAGGATCCCGAGTTTAGTCCGTCGTGATTTAAAACTTTACGGTAACTGCCGTAAAATTTCAAACGTACTTTCCGCTGACATAAAAATACGGTTAACTTGATTCGCTTTGCATGCACAACAGCTTTTTAAATTTTTTATAGAGCATACATAGATCAGTGCATAATACACTTTAGATATGTAGTGAATTTCTAATTTCCCAAAATTAAATTTCAAACTAATTTGGGTGAGGAAATCTTCTCCGGAAACCTCTAAAAAGAATCTACTTCGTAAACTTTTTTATTCTGGTTCTATGAGTTTTCCGGAGTCTGAAATTGTCTAGGTGTGGAATTTGAGGTATGGAGAGATAGAACTGGGTTGAGAGATATGTCAAATGATGTTGTATGGAGTCTATTTGGAATTCTTTGTGGAGCTGTAAGTTTGTGACAAACCAAGGAGCATTTGTGATGGTTCTAATAAAATGGTTTTGAACTATTTGGAGCTTGTTAAGGTTCGTTTTGCAGGGGAGATCCAAACTGGTCAGGCGTAAAAGAGGAGTGGTCTAATAATAGTTTTGTAGATGGTTGAACGGGGTTGGCAGTGGGAGGTGTGAGGATCGATTAATGATGTGTTTTAGTTGGTGTATCGTATTGTTTGCTTCTTGTATTTTACTATTGATGTATTGGTTCCATTTCAGTTTTGTATCCATATTTAGTCTGAGATATTTCACAGTACTATTTGGAGGGAGCCAGTTACTGGGGTCATTATTTATTGTGAGCGGTGTTGAAGGTGTATAGGGTCTTAAAGTGAATATTTTGTTAGCTGGTTTTGTGGTATTCAACTTTATTTTTAAATATGCCGCCCGACTGTCTATAAGGTTCATTCAACTGAAGATAATTTCTGATATTTACTAACGAATCTCCGGCTAGAAAAATTGCTGTGTCATCCGCGAATTGGGCTGTTAATATGTTGCCTAATTTCGGGAGGTCAGATACCTATAAATTAAAAAGTGTAGGTAAGCCTCCCTGTGATAAGCCAGCACTATGCACAACTGCTACTTGAGTTTTTGTATTTCATTAAATATTCACTGCTTTACCCACAAGCTTTTGATTCTTTGTTAAAATATGCGTCCAGATTGAGCCATGTATTTTTCATTATGTGATTGCAATGTGGCAATGTGGATTGTTATGTGATTGCAATTCCTTACCATGTCGAAAACAGCATCACCCAGAACAACGTCGCAACCAGAATCATTCATTTAACCTCATTCAGCCTTCATTGTAACCCCTATTATTCTTCAAACAGACAAGACAATTGTCTTGAGAAACAGTAATCATAGATGGGTGAGCATACTCTCTCCCCGCGCACAAAGAAATATGACACCACATAATTATAAAACCTCGTTGGAAAATCGAAGATTTTCTCTAGGATGGGTGAAGATTTTTGTTTGTCTAGGCAGTCAAAACTTGCACAAAACTAGCCGTTTTGCATGTAAGGCCTATTGGAAATCAGATGTTTTGATATAATTCTAAAAATATTATTTTTTGTAAAGCATTATGCACAATTGGCAAAATGAGTTTATCATTGACAAGTGTACTTTAGTGTACTTTTATTTCAACTTCTTACTTTTTGGCCTCTCCTTCTCTGAATTTCTTTATTTACAAAACTTTTGTGTTAATATTTACCTAAGTTTCAAAGTTCCTTCCTTTTTTTGCTTCGTTATTGTATTTTTTATTACGTTGCTATATAAATAATGTTCTTTGACTTATAAAGTGCATTTTCCAAAATCGTGCAAATATATGTGTACTTTGAAGATTTATATTAAATTCTGCACTAAATTCGATATTATTTTTTAATGTTATTTATACAGTTTATTTCGGAAATACTTCGCAATCGGTTGGAACGAATCCATTGGAGTCAAAAGCATCTAATAAAATCGAAAGTTTGACTAACTTATCCATTTCCCCACATACACTTCCTCGATAACAAAGGGCCTTACTCTGAAACTACCATAGAGATATCGGAGATACGCGCCTTCATGCTCTACAACAGTACTGGTCCCCTTCAACCGGGTTACTGCCTAACGGCAATAAGGATCCGTCCGATACAGGCACATGAATGCCGCGTCATCAAACAGATGGTGCAGATAATCGTAGTAATGGATGATCTCTCTCTTGCACGATTTGATTGCCGTTCGATTCGCTTCTCCAATTGAAGGGAGACTTGGAAACATATTTCACTACATTCTCTTCCAGGAAGATAATTGCGTCTTATTCATTGCAAAAATGTTTCAAACCGCACTGACAGATTCCAGCATTGCCCACGAGCTGAGTATTCTACAGAATAAAACTGAATGTAGAATAAATATTACCGTATTATATTAAAGCAAATAACTAGGATTTTTCATTCATTCCAACTAATTAATGTGAAAAAATTTAATCAACTATTTACGCTGACAAATATTGGACTTTTTAGAGTCTCAGTGAGATTACACGAAATGAATGTTGTATACATGTCATTTTTATATCGTAATGTGAAAAAATACACCCTAATTTTTTAAATTACACAAACAAAATTAAAAATGAGCATATCGACAATGCACATATTGATATAATCAAAAGAAATACCCCAACAAATTTGTTTAGCATCTAATTACGGCACATTTGCGCACAATTTTTCTGCCAGCTTAAAAAATCGTTTATACTATATATTTTATGATTGGCTATTTTTTAAAACAAATACATACATCCAAAAAGCGGCTAAAATATTTACACAAATATTTAATTAACATTACTAAAGTCACCAACCATAAAATATTGTCGTGTTAGGCGGTCAAAAACTGAATCAACACTCTCCATCAGTTTTAGTCTTTATTTATTTTCCAAACAAAAGTGTGCACGGCCTTGAAAAACAATGAAACTAAGTTATTAGAAAATTATTATTTTGCTGACCTACATTTTAAGGGCCTACAGGTAAAAAAGATTAATGCCAACCTTGGTGGGTCCAGATATAATAAGATATTCAATTTCACTGACCAGTGTAGATAATTGTAAATGCACAGACGCTTGAGAGGCACGTAGCAGTTTTGACTTCTCCGCTCTACCCCTCAAGAAAAACACGTAATTGTTACCCCAAACAATATCTCCTAATTATGTGGTGCTGTCCCAACCTATTAGTAAAACTTGTCACTAACGAAATTCGCCTGCTCCTGCCATTTTCGTCTTGGCACGTGTTCGTGTTTGACCGTATTGTGAATCTTATCTGTTCGCGTAACTCTGTTCCGAGTACGATCCTGAGCAGGTCAGGTTTCGACGCGCTCTAGTCTACAAAATGGGCGTCTCTGCCCCTTCAATATATTGCTGAATATGACTAACTTAGAACAATAGCGTGTGTGGGCTTTAAAAGCCCTCGGTGAGCGAGTGGTTTGCCACACAATCTTCAACCCTGTCTGACCGCATGAGGCGCATACATTTTCGAAGGTTGAAATCCCACAGTGGTAGATCACTGGCAGGTGCTCGACAAAATAAAATTCCCCCGATAATTTCCCGTTATAACCAGACTTCACGTTCTATCTACCAGATGCCAGATGCATCCCGGAGAAAAAGTGAGAATCACACCAGGCTTTTAATAGGACGCCCAAGCGCCCTTGGAGCCTCGAAGAAGTAAGTTCGTTTGTTAATACCTTATTTTACGTGGCGAGACTCAGGCCATCAGGCCCACTCTTCCGTCTGACCACACAAATTTCGCTACGCCCCTTTCTCCATCTAGCGGAGAAAAGAGGTATTATCTTGGGCGACGAAACAGGCGATTTGAATTTAGCTCAGGGGTTTCTTTTAGGCTTGAGGATCTTTTACATGCAGTAAATCTACTACATGGGACAGCCGGCTTTACTTCCCCTCCAAAGGCAGGCGTTCGAAGGATTTTTCACCCTAAAAAAACATGGCTTCGAGTTTGGACCCGCAGACAGCCCGGTACGCTAACCGTTATACCACGGAATCCACGTCAAGGTCGCCTAACCGCTTCAAAGGAAGCGAAGGTCCAGTACACGGATACGAAATTACGGTTAATGGCCGTGCTTCTACAAAAATAACCCATACGGTTAATAAAAAAATAAGCTGTCGGTGTGTTATGGAGTCGCTCTTTACGGTGCCGTGAGGAGGGCAACGGTTCCCCGGGCACGCGCAGCCCTCCAGCTGACGCTGGGCAATTAGCGAGGCCGTTGCAGGGAAGGCTGGCGCCTGCCTCCTATCTCCCCCTCTCCCACACGCACTACACTTTACCCCCCCCCCCCCTCTCTCTCTCCCTCTCCCTATTTTTCCTTTCTGTTTCATTCTATGACATCCTCTCCTTCCCTTCTACTTAATTTTCTGCCTCAATTCCTTCTTAATTTCCTACATCTTCCCTTCCAATCTTTCTGTTTCATTGGTCCGTGTCTCCTTCCTTTCTCTTCTCACTCTCATCTATTCTGTTTTCCGTTCTTTCTGCTCCACTTCATTCCTAACTCTCCATACTTTTCCCTGCTTCGTTCCTTCTCCATTCATCTCTTCCTTCCCTCCCGTTATCTTTCCCACTCCTTTCCTTTTCCTCATTGTCTTTCTCTTCATACCATTTCGTTTGTCCTCCTCCCAACGACACTCCCTTTCTCCCTTCTCTCTCTCTCTCTCTTCGTTCTTCTTTAGGATCTTCTTTCTTCATTCTTATTCCATGCACTTAAGTCCTCACAAACTTATTTCACACATCTGTTTTCTTCCTTTTATACTTTTTCCTTATTTTCTCCCGACTACCCTCCTTTGTTCCATCCTTCTCCTTTGCTTCGTTGCCCGTTCTACTCGCTTCCTTTCCGTACCTTCACTCCAACTCCTACACTCTTACTTCCTCCTATTCTCTCTCCCTCTAATCCTAGCATCCCCTCCCCATCGTACTCTACATTCATTACTCTCCCGCTTTATTTTCCATTCCTTCCATCTTATTTTCCCCTCTTCCTCTTTCCTTTCTCACTTCTTTCTATCCTTCTTCATATTTACGTACCTCCACTATCTCTTCATCTCTCTTCCTCTTTACTGGAACCGACCTTGGGAAGGGAATGTTTTAAATGCTTCTGGTCGAATGATAAGCGTAAGAGTCGGATTTGTGGGCCTCGAGAGCGCACGAAATTTTCTGCAATGGCGTTCTAAAAATAATAAACGCACTTTTTAGATGACGGCAAGATACTTTCTCCAAGACGAGCGCTTAAAACTGGAAATTCTGAACATTTCACACAACTTTGTTTGTGTATATGCACTTTCCTCAAAGAATCATTATTTATCTGCTTTTACTACTTTTATACACAGATTTATGATTAACCTTTTACTACGTTAACCTTTTCTTTTTAAATTTTATAAATGTTAGTACTAAAGTAGATATTTCAAAAGTACCGATTATTGACTTATTGCAAGATAATATTTATTCTTATTGCAAGCAAATATAAATTGTATTTATTCATTATTTCAAGAATAGAATAGTAAATTCTCAAAGAGTAAAAGAACAGGGTTTTAAATTATAATCACAAATTCCACTATTCTTGTGAAATTTCTTATTGTGAAGAAAAACCTTTGTTTTAGAACAAATAAATGCGTATGGACTCAGAACATAAAATATTATGATATTACTATTTATTCACTTTCATTGGGATTCCGTAATCAATGTGAACATGAATTCGTTCATTATACACATTTGGAGTGTATTTTAAGTCATCTAATCTTTATTTAAATATATAACAAATGTTCATTTTGCACATCGTTTCTTTTCTAAGTCTATTCAGCATATATGTATTGATTGGTGTTCTGAATATTGCTTTTCACTGTCCATATATGAAATCAAAATTAAATCTCATAAAATAAATATCATAAAACAGGTATAATAATAATGATATTATTGAGTTTTAAATTTATAATTTGAAAATATAATAATAATAATAATAATAATAATAATAATAATAATAATAATAATAATAATAATAATAATAATAGAAAAAAGGAGCACAGCGAAAGGATGAAAGAAATATGGGCACAACGAAATACTAAGAAATACATCTTAGCACTTTGCGTAATCCCAGTTGGGCTTATTTACAAGAAGAAGAATCATAATAACAATGTATTTATGGCCAGCATTGAACATTTCATATTAGTTACATAAAAAGAGTTCGAGCACATCCTTGAAAGAGCGAAGCTTGTGTTAAAGGGGTTTCACATAAAAGGTACTACAAGTAGTCATAAATAAATTAATAACACTACATTTCATAAAGGATCATAATGTTAGTCTAATGTAAAGATAGAAATATAATATTATATTATATAAATACAATACAATATTATACAAATATAATATATTCTTATAATATAATATATTATTGTAATATAATATATGATATTATAAAGTTGAATATTAATTTGTTAGTTATTGATAAGTCACAAGAGTCTCACATTAACCCATGTTGGTGAGCGAGGCAATCTCGAAGCATCTCGAATCGTGTTGACGATCCGCTTTGATGGAGCGGCGCCGTGCGCTCCCTAACGGCCCGTTGACGCGCCGCATCGAATTCCGATGCCCATGCGGACGTCACTCGCGCGGCCGTTTCTTGCGAGGCCCAGACACTTCGCCGTCGCGGTGCCGCTCGCGTTTCCGGCGCCGTATCCGATTGTGCTTCTCGATTGGCGCGCCCGTCTCGTCCGCGCATCGCTCCTTCCGGGCCCCTCTCCGCCCTCGTTTCCTCTCTTCTCATTCCGTTCCGGCCTCGTCGCGTCCCGCACTCGCCCCAACAATCCTAGTTCTGTCCCGTCCTCAGTCCATCTCGCCAGGAGAGGTAGCTTAGTGCATCACCTGATGTCACTGCAGCGCCTCTGACCGGGAGGTCCTAGGTTCCTACCCCCACGGCGGCAGGATTTTCCACACTAGCTTTTCAGCTAGGTCGAATTCAGTCGCTGTCCGGAGGAGAATTCTAGCGGCCGGCTTCTCTGATCGGTAGTTTTCCGTAGTTTCTCCGATGAACACCTGGCGAATACTGGAGCAGTACTCTAACATACGGACCGCGCGCGATCTGTCCTTCCTATTCCTTGTCCTATCCTCTCCCCTTACACACACACTTACACTAACAGACACTACACTACTACATATTCCGGGAGACCGGTCGGGAGTTTAGAGCTTGTCCCGGCTGGGGCGGTACCCGCTGGTGGGGGAGTCCTGGTTAGGGAGAAATCCCGCTAGCTGACGGTAGGTCAGCGCCGGATCTCGTCATCCAGAGGGAGAAGATCACCGCCATCTCCCGAGGATAAACATACACTACACTTACGGGACTAATGACCTAAGCTGTTGACGTGCTCGGAATCACCAACCAACCAACACATTCCATCCCATCGTCCTCCACCCGTCCCGACACTCCTCTGCCCCGTCATCGACCTGTCTCGCCCTAGTCCGTCTCTTTCTCATTCCGTCGCATCCTCATCTCGTCGCCTGCCCCTCCCATCGTCCTACCGTCTCATCCTCATCCTGTTCCAGCCTCATCCCGTCCCATCCTTATCACGTCCCATCTCCATCATGTCTATCCTCGACCCGGCTCAACCCATTTGTTCCATCCACATCTCGTCTCATCCTTTCTCAACTCGTCTCATCCTCATTTAGTTTCATCCTCGTTCCATCTCATTCCTCTTCGTCATGTGCCCTGCTCGTCTTCTTATAGTACCCCCTACGTGATGTCGTCGTCTAATTGATCAGAGACTGAGCTGAGCTCAGAGTCAAGATTTCTGATGACGCTGCAGCGACAATGACCGGGCGGTCCTAGTGTTCGAGTCTCGCCAACATTTCGAAAAATTAGGGCCAATTTTTGTCGCTAGCTAGATACTAACTAGGTCAAATTCAGTCGCTGTCTCGAGAATGATTCTAGCGGTCGTATGCTTTGATCAGTAATTTCTCCGATCAACATCCGACGAATGCTGGAACAGTATCTTAACAAATGAGCCAGGGGCCGCGTGCATTCTTCCTTCCTCTTCCTTGTATTATCTTATCCCTTTACTTATATACACTTACACTGACTGCCTCTACGTAACTACACATGTCGAGGGCTAAGATCTGGACCCCGATAGGGGCGATGCCCCGCGGGGGAATTACTTGCAGTTGGAAATCCCTCGCAAGTTGCTGTGAATGTCGGCGTCAAAACATCATTCAGTGGGGGGGGGGGGACACCGCCACCTCCCAGAAGAAAACGTTCAACACCATAACAGTTGACATACCCGGAAACATCAAACAATCACCCAATTATTCAATCGTCTCATTCTCGTCCCTTTCTTGCGCCGTTCTTGACCATTAGTCGATCCTGCGTTGTCCTTAATAGATAACAAAGGTGGAAGGCTGATGGCCGCGTTAGTAATGACGGTATGAAATCCAGGGTGATGTTTCAACGTTGCAATGACGATGGCAACGATTGCTTTTGTAGAAGCAACAGTGTATATATCAGAAGTAGTGCTAGTGGGGTGGTAACGGTGTAAACGTGGTGTATAAAATTAGTGATTGATTAGCGTTTCTGAGAGTCAACTGCTAAAGTCATTAATGTTATTAATGTTTGTTAATGAACTACTCCGGCTGATCCGGATGGTGTTGATCGGAGAAACCACGTAAAACTACCGATCAGAACAGATGGTCGCTAGCAATCTAGCTAGTGTCGAAAAACCCGCCACCGCTTGGACTGGAACCCTAGGTCCTCCCGGTCAGTGTGACATCAATGGATGCCTCTGTGACATCACGTGTTGCCCTGAACCACCCAAGCGGGTGCGGATAAAATGTCGGTGGCAGAGGTGGAGCTGGTGGTCGTGGCGCAGGCGTGGGCGCCGATGGGATCGGAGGCGAGAGCGTTGGGGGATCGGCGGCCGGAGGTATGGGCTGGATCATATTTCACGTGCGATTCGATTACAATGCGCCGAATTAACCGTGCACCTGCATTGGGCAGGACGAGCCTGCGCGGGGGCTGGTAGAATGGAGGCGACTGCGTGGGAGGGGGAGGGGTGGGGGTGGCGGTGGGCGTGAAAGGTGAAGGTACCTATGATGCATGTCATGCCATTGTGGGGCGAGGCACGCAAGACGTGGAGGTCAAGATAAGGTGACACGGCACTGACAATCAGAGCGTAGTTGTGCATTGGAGAAAATTATTATATTCCAAGATTTAAAAGATCCCTTTTATTATAGATTGTTGTTATAAAATAACAGCTTGTAAACAATTAACATAACTAGAAGCTGTAATTTTTATAACAAAATAAAAACTGTTTGTACTAAAAGGGATCTTTTAAATCTTGAAAAATTACTAACGAAGGACAGTTTATTCTGAAAATGGGAAAATGTTTATATTTACCCCAAATAATCAGTAACATTTGCAATTTTACGATGTTCACTGATTTAAATGATTTATGTATAAATATAGAATTATGTAAATGGTACTCCTAATACCTATTAAAATACTTTCTTAACATGTGAGGTCAGAAATTCCGACAAAAAATGGAAATAGTTTTATAAATAAAAGAGCAACTGACACATATTATGTACAAACATTCGTGTTTATACGCGACATTGTACAAATTATTAAAGTAGGAAGTACGAAAGGAAATTATTCACATAGAACTTGATCATTGCATTAAAGCAAAATCAAAGAAGAAATAGATGCAAACTAATGATTGTGTACGAAATATCTTACCAGAGTGGTATGAACATATCAAAGAACAACACAACACGAAACTGGTTTTATATTTTTTTTATTTTTAAATATTTTTTCATTTTAAGTTTCTTAAAATTATTGCAATTTGTAAAAAAAAAATGAATTCCATAAATGAAAATAAATTCGAAGATGTAAATTAATAAGTTAATCATAAGAAACTGAGTCATTGGGTAAACGGAATACGAATGAATTAATTCTGCATAAAATGTTTAAGAAAATTTGACGCTAGGCATCATGTGAATAGTTATATTAAACACTATTTATTTATTTGCTTGTTTATTTATTTATATTTATTTACTAGTGTTTAGGGGTCTTTTCAGTACTCAGGTTTTTGTTACTGATGAGTAATAATCTATTGAATAGATATATGAATGCAGTAACGAAAATGAAGTGATGAAGAAATGGTTCAATGATAAGCAAGGGACACTAGAGTACCCTGAGAAAATTGCTCAACAATCTTTCACAAATTTTACATGGCATCACATCCGGACACCAGGGATGGAAAGCATGCGCACAATGCATTACTTCACGAGCCTCTTCCCGCTTTTCAACTCATTCCTCCCAGAAATCCTCCCCCTTTCGAGATCGCCCCGCCCTCCTCCCCCCCCCGACAGGTGCAACTGCCCACGGGACGGGCGCGTCTTTTATCGCATCTTTTATGAAGTTGTGCGATCCGCGCGCTCTCTATTTCAATATCGCCGTCATCCCCGCCGCCCCCGCCGCCCTCGCCACCCCACCCGCCCTGCTTCCCGCCACCCAGCGGCCCCCACCGCCTCAGCCGCCCCCGCCGCCCCGCCGCCCCCGCCGCCCTCGCCACCCCACCCACCCTGCTTCCCGCCACCCTGCGGCCCCCACCACCTCAGCCGCCCCCGCCGCCCCGCCGCCACCCGCGCCACCCTCGCCGTGCCCGCCGCACCGCCGGCCCGCCGCCCCGCCGCCCCCGCCGCCCCCGCCGCCCCCGCCGCCCTCGCCGTCCCCGCCGCCCCCATCGCCCGCCTTTCCGCGTGACCGACGACGCACAAAGAACCCCAAGCGCCGCCGCTCGAAACACTTTCGCAGGTTTTGCATGACGGGGAAGTCGAAGGGCGGGCGACGCGAGAAAGGTTGCCGCGCTCTCAGGGCCGATGAGGCGCAAAGATTCCTGGTGGAGACGAGCTGCGGAGTCGGGCTAGCAGTTGAGAATTGCGGCGTCGTGGTAGCCAAATGACAACACAGACACGAGCTCTATTTAGAAATCTGTTTATGTACAGGATTTACACTATGTGTAGCTCTAGGGTTACGTTCGAAATCTACGTCCGTGACTCCTACGCACCCTACTTGGATAGCTTATCTACTCTTATGGATTGCTACTACCCTCTTGGATAGCGTATCCTCCACCCAGACATTTTATCGCGCTGGTACTTTACTCAAACGCTTTACCGCGCCAATGCTCCACCCAGACGCTTTACCGCGCCGGTGCTTCACCCAGACGCTTTACCGCGCCCGCGCTCCACCCAGGCGCTTTACCGCGCCGTTGCTGCACCCAGACGCTTTACCGCGCCAATGCTCCACCCAGACACTTTACCGCGCCCGCGCTTCACCCAGACGCTTTACCGCGTCAGTGCTCCACCCAGACGCTTTACCGCGCCAATGCTCCACCCAGACGCTTTACCGCGCCGTTGCTGCACCCAGACGCTTTACCGCGCCAATGCTCCACCCAGACACTTTACCGCGCCAGTGCTCCACCCAGACGCTTTACCGCGCCAGTGCTCCACCCAGACGCTTTACCGCGCCGTTGCTGCACCCAGACGCTTTACCGCGCCAATGCTCCACCCAGACGCTTTACCGCGCCGGTGCTCCACCCAGACGCTTTACCGCGCCGGTGCTTCACCCAGACGCTTTACCGCGCCCGCGCTCCACCCAGACGCTTTACCGCGCCGGTGCTTCACCCAGACACTTTACCGCGCCCGCGCTTCACCCAGACGCTTTACCGCGCCGGTGCCTCGACACCGGTGCTACGAACTCGCAGTGTTCCGAGGAATAGACATCCGCCTTCCGGATCGAGAAGACGGGTCCGCACGCCAGGCAAATTCACAACTAACTCCCTCCCTTCTGCATCTCCGCCAACTTCTTTTGGCGGCCACGTGATCACCCCCAGCTTCCCTTAGGTGTGACGTCGCTCAGTCAACACATGCCCGCTCGAAAACAAAAGGCTGCCCCCTAATGCGCCGCCTTTTGTTCGTCCCCACGTGGAACCTGGTGTCCCCTTGGGACTGGAAACAGATGACTTCACAATATGCTGAAACGTTACGATTGGGTGAGGGTGGTATAAGGTATGGGTGAGTAAAGGTATGTATGTGTGTGTATGAGAGAGTGAGAGAGAACGTATGGTACATACTCGCAGAACGCAGCACCTATCACGTGCAAAGCAAAGTATACTCACGTGCCACACATGTAAAAATATTATTGCATAGGCAAGCGATATGTCTATTGAGGTGATGTATATATTGATAGTAAACAGATAACTTAATATTTTGAGCCCTTTGCGATCATAACTCTCCTCGTTAGAAAAAGAACAAAGAAAATGAATAATCATCGGGCATTTCTACGTCAACTTAACCTTTCGGTTCTCCGCTGACGCTCCCTGCCCTCAGATAATACCACTGCATTTTACATTACCTTGATACCAGCCTTTATTCCGTGACTTCCGTGTGACTCGTAAGCCCATTGCGGCCTAGAACATAGTCCTGTCTCTTGTGGCTCAAGGGCCCGTGGCGGCGCTTAAACCCTTTTACAAGTATGAAGGTTTTGTGACGGCCTGGTGGTGCTCAAACCCATTGCAGGGCCTTCTCCCCATTCCTCGCAAGCAGTCACGTTCATCCTTCACATTCATACAGCATTCGGGCAGGGAGGTCTGGGGTACTCAATGTGATACACGCTTGTTGGGATAAGAGCTAACACTCTACAACAATGAAGCGAACATCCATGCCCAAGGCCAGATTCCAGGCGAATCCACACACTCCGCAGCTCGCGACTGCGAGGACCGTAACCACAACTCTACCCAGCAAACACAGAAAATTCATTCTCATGTGGAGATAATTCAAGCAATGATATTCACAAGTGAGTGATGTGGTAAATTTGGTGTGCGTGTGTGTATATGCGTGTGTTGTGTGTATGTACTGTGCGTTCTGTGCATTTGAAAGTGTGTTGTACCTGTGTTGGCGCACATACTCGTATGTTTACGTTTTACAACTTAGAGTGCCTTGTCTCTCGTCTCCAGTCCATAACTTCGCTGTAGCTAGTAAGCTTCCGCTGCAGCTATAAAGATGTTGTAACTAAGGTGAGGAAATAAAAGATAATGTTTAAGAAAATTATAAAAATCACAAGAAAATCAAGTAATATTTCATGAAAAACGAAAATAAAATTTAGCACAAATTAAATAGCAAATAAAATTTAAAAAAGTAAACAATTTATGAAATGAGTGGTTTTCAGTTCATTAACAAACCTTAATCAACACGCTAACTAATGGATATCGAATTCACAGAAACAGTTTCGAGACAATTTTCAGTCTCAGAACGAGTTTGTTTTCGAAATAAAAGAATTTCATTCCCAAATAATGTAAAGTATTGATTCAAATCTAAAAAGTAATCATTTATAATTAACTCAAGAGTTTAAAATTTTGAGCGTATTCTTAGTGAAAACAATTTATTTTTGCATCTTCGTTTTGCTTAGGAAAAAATTGAAAACAAGCTGTTTACCTATTTTTTTAAAACAATTCATATTATTATTAATTAAAATAAAAGCAGTATAAAAAATTAATATATAAAAATTTGAGCAGAATGAGAGCAATTTAATAGTTATTTACGAAATAAGTACTGTATGACATGTCATTATAGTAAGGGATTCGAGATATACCAAACGCAACGGTGAGTCAAATATGATACCTAATCCAGTATTTTAATTAGATGTAATAGTGTGATAGTATCGTACTAAAATGTTTGGAAACGAGTGTTACGAGTGTAGCACGTAGAACGTTTTATACATTTTGTCAAAATTCCAATCACAATTGTTTACGTTTAAACTTAACTATTCATCCTGCGAATGGTGTCAGACTGACGTTGATAGTAGGAAAGAATGAGCCATAGAATAACAGAACACGTGTGTTATAATAGTTTTTATTCCAAAACTCACGTCGTTTTCATAAGTTTTGACTTTCGACGATCAAAGTGCTTTCAAAACGGTTCACACTTTATTTCTCCGGGCAAGCATGCCCATCTCGGGCGAGCTTGGGCACTTTGGCGACGTGGTGGCGATGGCGTCGTGGGCACTTTGCATGGCGCTGGCGTGCGCGAGGCCCAGGCGACGCAAACGCCCCCTGGGCGGTCGTAGCGCGCGCGACGTCACGAGCACAAGAGCAGCGCCGGAGGAGGCGACATATGCGACGGCAGGCAGTGCATGGGAAGACAGGGGGTGGGGACAATCGATGCAAACGCAAAGGGCGAGATAGTGGCGGGTGTGAAAGATTGAATGAATTGGCCATGAGGCCTGCTCTTCCGTCTGACCACGCAAATTTCGTTACGCTCCTTTCACCAACTGGGTCAAAGAAGGTATTACTTGGACGACGAAATAGGCAATTTGAATTTAGCTTAGAGGCTTCATTTAGGCTTGAGGATCTTTTACATGCAGTAAATCTACTAACATGGGACAGCCGGCTTTACTTCCCCTCCGAAGGAAGGCGTACGAAGGATTTTTTTCGCCCGATGTTTTTAAAAATCCACGCCTTCGATCGGGTTTGAACCCGCTAAATTGGGTATAACAGCCCGAGACTCTAACCATTACACCATTGCCGCCGCTATACCATCGCCGTCGCTTAGATTAGGGTAGGAAGTGGAGGGGCACGCTGTATGATGGAGACGCGGGATGGAAAGAAGTAGGGAACAAAACCTCGATGGGGCATGGCACAACGGGAGCAAGGTAGGGAGCATAAGTGAAGTGGGGTTGGGCTGGCGCGCTAACGGGATGGGTACTTTCACTGAAACTGAGGCGGCAGCTGAGTAGAGAGAATGTGTGCACGAACAAATAGAATGGGGAGGGCAGGATGGAGAGCGGGTGTGAGGGAGGCGTGGCGAAAATTATGACAGACACGGGCAGAGAGAAGATCGTGATCGGGGTCAAAGCGGGGACCAGGGTGGGACGAAGTTGTGACGAGAACGGGCTCTGCGAGCTGATGTCACAACCGTACATCTTATCGGGAAGTCCTCGTGTTCAACACTCAATGATGGCAGGATTTTCGACACTAGTTAGAAATTGCTAGGTCGAATCGAGCCGCTGCCCGGAAAAGATTCTAGCGGCCGGCTGCTCTAATCGGTAGTTTTCGGTGGTTTATGCGATCAACTCTATACGAATTCCGGAGCAGTCCCTAACAACCGGGCCACAGATAGCCCGCGATCTTTCTTCCCTCTTCCTTATTGTATCCTCACAGCTTACATACACATACACTTACATCACTACACTACCAGACGTGTCTGGATACCAGTTGGGAGCAGATAGCGTGTCCCGCCTGGAGCGATGGTGGGAAATAAGTGAATGAGAATAAAGCAGACTTGTAGGTCGGAGCTAGATCTAGCCATTCAGCGGCGGAAAAACACAGACCTTATGACATAACATGCACTACACTTACGGGACTAATAACCACAGCGGTATATGCACTCAGAGGTAAGAAATAACTAATCAATTAACTAATGGTGCCTACAGCAAGAATTGAGGCATTGGGTTGGTTGGTTAGTGATTCCAGGCCGTCAACAGCTTTGGTCATTAGTCCCCTCAGTGTTCTTGCATGTTCTTTCTCTCGGGAGATGGGGGTGATCCTCCCCCGCCGGATGGCGAGATCCGGCGCCGACCTACCGTCGGCTAGTGGGGTTTCCAACTAACCAGGACTCTCCTACCAGGGGGACACCGCCCCAGCCGGGACAAGCTCTAAGCTCCCGGCCGATCTCCCGGAATATGTGGTAGTGTAGTGCATGTTAGTGTGTGTGTGTAAGGGGAGAGGATAGGACAAGAAAGAAGGACAGATCGCGCGCAGTCCGTGGCCCGTTTGGTAGGGTACTGCTCCAGCATTCACCTGACATTGATCGGAGAAGCTACGGAAAACTACCAATCAGAACAACCGGCCGATAGAATTCTCCTCCTGACAGCGACTGAATTCGACCTATCTGGGGGCATTGGGCAAGGGCGAGATTATCGGCGGGGGTGGGGCCGTTGCAGGGACGGCGCCGAGAGCGACACGTAGGGGCGGAGGACGGCGCCGCGTTGGGGGCGTGGCCGGGGAATGCGGCAGAGGCGTGGAGGTGTTCGGCCTGGGGGCTGGGGCCGGGCGTGTAGCGTCCTGCGGCGCGCTCAATGTTTCAGTGCTCGTCAATTATGGAGCGGCTAATCTTAAGGAATGTTTTCCGCGCCGTGTCCTTGCGTGACGCGCCGCCGGGTCGAGCAGGCCGCACGGGAGGCCTCTGGTTGAGCCACGCAGGGCGAAAGGGCGGATGGAGGCCGCCGAGGTTGCGCTCGTATGAACAGCGAACGCCGCACACTGATCAATTTCGCGTCGCTAGCTGGACAAAAATACAAAAATCAACTTTCTTGAAAAAGGCTAAAAAAGCTATAACTTCGAAGAACATTAACCAGAGCACACGAAAAGGTATTTGAGAACACACCGGCAACAATAGGCACGATGTGGCAACGTCCAGAAGTCGGCCGTCTGAGCCCTTGCGCCCGGGTTATCTCCAGTCGTGATTCAGCAAGCTTCGGATTAAGTGTCTTTACTGTTCTCTGCATGCTGAAATTCGACTGCATCGACATGGAACATTGTGACACAGGTATGTCTCTCTCTGCTAACACAAATTATTGAAGGCATTTCCCGAAATTATACTGATGAGAAAAATTATTTTAACACTATGTTTTATGTACATTAATTTTACGTGATTCAAAATTTGTGTAGCTCTACAAAAAAAAGCTCATTTATTTTCGCGTTCAAAATTGTACTGACTCATTACCACACATTTCTTCTCTGCGCTGGTACAATATTTCGTGCAGCCATCCGCAACTTCGTGAGATATGCTCTTCTTTTGTAGGAACTGCACTCTCGCGCGGCGCTATCACTCGAAGGGAACTGTTCGAGTTCGTGCGTAGAGGAGTTGGCGTTCAGAAAGTCACGACACTTGAAAACAAAAATTATTTATTTAATTACATTATATCACGATTGGGACTTGACAAAGTGTCGAAGTCAACTGAGGAGGAAATTCACAAGAAAATCAGGACATTTTTTTACAATCTCACAAAGCATTGGAAACAGTGTCACCGAGTAGAAACAAAGCTGTCTAGTAAATTTTCTGCATGGCTCAGTAAAGAGTTCAGTGTTTCCGAATGTTCAAAAAACCCCCACAACGCGACGAGGAAGGCCTAAGAAGCTCTTTCACGAAAGCAGCGAAAGAGGAAAAAAGGGAAAGGTCAGCGACATGTTATCAGAAAGAAGCTCCTCTGAATAGTCATTTGCCGCTCAGCGCAGTTTCAGTTTAAGTGGTCAAAGGAATGTTGCCGATGTCATAGAACAGGCGTCAACTAGTACTCCTAGAACCCTGGGTAGAATGAAGCGCGCAGCAGAACCTAATGTAGCACAGCCAAAATACTATTCACCAGAAGAAGCACTAAGTTAAATATTAGACATGAAAATGACTCGCAACGCATACATAACACTAAGAGAAGGGGCGCTCAGAAAAAAATGTACACTCTGTCCTCCTTACTACAAAATCTTGGAAGCTAAAAATCAATGTTATCCGGATAATTCGGCTGTTATTTTAACTGATTCTTTGGCTCAAATTAACCTTCCGGACATTCATTATCTCACTTTAATGCGTTTGTGCAAAACCCAGGAAATCATTACTAATATTTTGAAAATTTGTGATGGAAAAACTGAGAAAAACCTGCAAATGATTTGGAAATGGGGTTGTGATGGAAGTGGAGGTCATAGAACCTAAAAGCAACATTTCTCGGAGAGAGAAACAGTTGCGTCAGACGCGGATATGTTCATTTCAAGCGTTGTCCCTCTGCAAGTGTCCGCAAGAACAGCACAATCTGACGAAATTCTCTGGGACAATCCTAGAAAATATTCTACTCGGTACTGCAGACCGCTCCGTTTCCAATTCATCAAAGAAACGTCCGCAACAATCAGGGAGGAGTTTCAGCGGATAGAGAAGGAGATAACACAACTCAAACCTACATTTGTAACAATTGGTGAAAACAAAATTGAAGTAAAACACGTATTCATCAAAACAATGGTAGATGATAAAGTTTGCTCTAGCTTAAAAAATAGCTTCTCTCAGCAAGTGTGTTATATTTGTGGTGCCTCGCTAAAAATTATGAATGATTTAGAGGAAGTTGAAAAACGCGAATGCAAGAAAGAAAGCTTTTCCTTTGGTCTTTCTCTTCTCCACGCTCGTATAAGGTTCTTGGAGTGCTTATTACACATTTCTTATAAATTGGAAGCTAGAAAATGGAGGTCAGTTGGAGAAAAAGAAAAGGCAGATGTTGAACGCAGGAAAAAAGAAATTCAGACTAAATTTTGGAGCGAGATGCATTTGATTGTAGATGTGCCAAAGCAAGAAGGTGGAAACTGCAATGACGGTAATACCGCACGGCAGATCTTTGAAAATCCTGAAAAGTCATCTGAGGTAACAGGAATTGACTGTGAACTAATCGAGAGGTTCTCAACTATTCTCTCTGCCATGTCAAGTGGGCATCCAATAAATGTGCCGTCATTCAGGAGTTACGCTTACAAAACAGCAGAATTGTATGTTAGTCTCTATCCATGGTTCCTTATGCCTGTCACACTGCTCCATGAAATTTACTAATACATTTAGGAAAAGCCTTCACAAATATTCATGTAAATTAATACTATTAGCATTAACCATCCATAAGGCGCAAAGCGGCACGCAGTTTGAAGTAGATTAGACATGGTTTCACATAACCAGAATTTTACTCTATTTTTTATTCCAATCTTTGTTTTATAGTTTATGCTTTAATTACAAAACATATTTCAAAAGAAATATTTTAGGATTATTTCAAATCGATGAAAAAGATAGTCAATGAAGTGTCTTAGATAATCAGACTACTTTTCGTATTATTCCACGTTTCTTAAAACTAAGTATATTTCGAAGGCGCATCTCTGAATGCTGCATGCGCCTGCTCGTGGGGGTGCCAATGACGATGGTGAAAGTTAAAAGATGTTTATTTAGTGTTACCTCATTTTGTTTGGCCAAAGAGTGATTGCCATTTATAATCGCGACAAACATCTACACTCAATTTTTTCGCTAAATATTGATACAGTGCAACAGTCAGAATAGACGTTATTCGTGTGTCAGCTTATTTAGATTAATCTTCTAAGTGTCTAAGCCAAATTTCTCATTTCTAGGCCCTCCGGATTTCGAGAAATGATTTTTGTCCACCTAGCGAAGCAAAATTGATCACTGTGCCGCCGCCGCTCCCACCCAACGCGCCGACACATGGACTGTCCATTACCTCCAGAAGTAGTCATAACCAGATGGGGAACGTGGTTAGAAGCAGCTCTGTTTTATTGTGAACATTTCTCAAAGTAAAAGGAATTGATTGGATGTTTTGAAGAAGATGCTGTATCAGTCACAAAGGTAAAACAAATTTTAAAAGAAAATTCGATAATATCAGAATTGGCATTTATCAGAACTCATTTTTCTCAACTTCCAGTAGCAATAAAAAATCTGGAAGAAAAAAATCTCACTTTAAATGCCCAGATAGGTATTGTTGAAAATTTGGAAAGTACTTAGGGCGTTCGGAAATGATTTGGACTGACCGTGTTGCTCTGACGCAAATACTATTTGAAAAGCGCGCTTATGCTGTGGCGAAAAGCCCTTCTTAGTGCTATATTTTACCACTAGATGGATCTGTCATCTTCACTCACTGAGAAACGCTGACTCATTTTGCAACTCTTCATGAAATCATCCATGAAGATTTGAAAATGCGTAAAATTTGTGCTCGGTGGGTGCCTCACCAACTCACAGAAATGCAGAAAAAGCAACGAGTGGACTTGTGCCGAGAACTGATGCGCATTTACAACACGAACAGAGAAAATTTCTTCAAAAGACTGGTGACTGGGGATGAATCTTGGTTCCTGTTTGAGACCCCGGAGAAAAAACGGCAATCAATGGAATGGAAACACACTGCAAGTCCTCCATCCAAAAAGCCTCGTCCGAGTCTTACTCCCAAAAAACAAATGGCTACAGTTTTCTGGGATGAAGAGGGAATTGTGCTACTGGATTGGCTTCCTACTAACGAAACAGTGAATAGTGATACCTACTGCGAAACTCTACGAAAACTGCGACGCAGTATTCAGCAGAGGCGGCAGGGAAAGTGGGCTCTCAAAGTGCTTCTTCAACACGACAATGCGAGGCCGCATACGAGCCGCAAGACAACAGACGCATTGGCAACAATGGGATTTACGAAGCTTCCCCATCCCACACATTCACCTGATTTGGCCCCTTCGGACTATGCACTGTTCGACAAAATGAAGGACGCATTGCGTGGCCGGCGAATGTCATCCACCGAAGAACTCCAAGACGCTGTCCGCGACTGGTGTCGCTCTACTCCGAAAGAATGGTTTTATACAGCCATAAGGAAACTTCCCGAGAAATGGGAAAGGTGCATCGAATTAGGAGATTACTTGTAATTTACCTGTGTAAACCTGGGCAGTACAATAAATGGTATGAAATTTAGAGCGTTTGTCCAAATCATTTCCGAACGCCCCAAGTACTTTGAAAAATATTAATAATGAAAAAGGTAAGGTAATTTTTGAAAAATTGAAGGCAGTATTGGAAAAAAATCCGGGATATAAGATATTATTAAATTATAACGAGGCATTAAATGGGAAATATGTCGATTTAGACATTGCACCCAACATTTTAAGCTCTTACAAGTATTGCCCTGTGACAAGTGTAAATGTAGAGAGAAGTTTTTCTTACTTGAAACATATATTAGATGATAGAAGGTATAATTTCACAGAAAAGAATTTGGAAATGTACATAATTGTAAATTATAATGTAGACATTTAAGATTTTTTGTATAACTTAATTACGTACTACTGGTTATTGAAGGTATTTTTGTATTTTTCAGTTTTGTATTTACTTTTTTATATTTTTAATGCTAATTTAATGTTCCCTGTAAATAATATTTAAAATATAAAGTAGGATTTGTTAAATAACATGTACAAACTTAATTATATTGTAATAAAAAGTCTAATTCATATTTTGTTCTCCTTCAATTCTAATACGAAGTGTAAAATAAGTTTATATATGAATTAACTGTAGTTTTTTAGGCTACATAACATCATTTTGCAGTTTTGAAAATTTTATTGCATGTTTTTGCACGTTTTGGTGTTTTTACTGCACGTTTTAGAGAGTTTTACTGCACGAAAATCCGGTCTTTAGTGATGACCGTCGGGTGACTGCAGATGAAGTGTGTCGCATTATTTCTCTTAGTAAAGGCAGTGTGATCACGATTATTCAACAATTGGGGTACTCAAAAGTTTGTGCACGGTGGGTTCCAAGAATGTTAACCGATCAGAATAAAGAGGCAAGGAAAACAATAGCCTCCCAACACTTGCAGCGCTTCCGTTTGGAGGGAGATGAGTTTCTGAAAAAAATTGTGACCGGGGACGAAACATGGGTGCATTTTTTTGAACCCGAATCAAAGAGGCAGTCAATGGAGTGGCGTCACACAAGCTCGCCGAGGAAGAAAAAATTCAAAACTGTGCGATCGGCAGGGAAAGTTATGGCAACAGTTTTCTGGGATACAGAGGGTGTGATTATGGTTGATATTTTGGAGCAGGGATGCACAATAAATTCTGTTCAATACGTCACAACCCTCAAAAAACTTAAAGCACGTCTTCAGCGAGTTCGCCCAACACAATCAATGGCAGATGTTCTTTTGCATGACAATGCAAGACCACACACCAGTCGTCACACCTCTGACGAGATTGTCAAAATTGGATGGGAGTTTTGCCTCATCCCCCATACAGCCCTGACCTGGCACCATCAGACTTCCATCTGTTCGGGCCACTAAAAGAAGCTCATCGTGGGATTCATTTTGAAGATGAGGCCGTCAAAACATCCGTGCGTCAATGGCTTAGGAAGCAGGGCTGTGATTTTTACCGTGCTGGGATACATGCCCTTGTTCAAAGATGGACCAAAACTGTAGAGATGGGCGGAGATTACATTGAAAAATGACAAAAATGATCCTCAATGTTGTGGTTTTCAACCTATGTAATTGAATTTAAATTTCCTGACAATTAAACGTAGGAAAAAATAGGAGGCATTACTTTTTGACTGACCCTCGTAGTATCCTAAAGAATAAATCTGATACATAATAGGAATATAGTAATAACTTGTAAAGGGACTTTTCTCCCACTTACACATGAGAGTTGCAAAGCCAAATTTAGCGATTTGCCAAACAATGTACAAATACTGTCCTGCGCATTCTATTTTTTTCTGGGGTCTGTTTAATTCGAAGTGTTGAGCCACATGCTCGCAATGTTACATTTTCATATTCTGTGGTAAGTTTTCTCAGGATTACCAGCATAAACCATGTTTTAAATTCTTAACAATAGAAGCACCAGACAGACGCCATTTGTATGGTAAATTTAGGTTAACCGAATTTACAATAGCTATATCTGGTGGAATTCAGTTGCCGTCTATTCTGATCGGATAGGTAGTTTCAACTAAATCTAATTTCATTGATTACAGAGAAACTCAGGAATATAATGAGATTATTCAAAAACTATATAATATTCGAAAACGATTATCTTTAGAAGAAAAATCAAGTTTAACACGCACTTTATTTCTTGCCCTGTCTCAGAGGGAAGAAATTAAATGTGAAATCGAAACTATAGTTAACAAGCATGCTCAACTAGAAAATACTATGACATTGAACGAAAAATATATGTATGAAAATATAACAAATTCTATTTCCTCGGTTCAAAAGATTACCAATGTAAATAAGCATTCTACTACAAATCAAGAAGATATCTTCGATATGCTTCAAGAAATTATAATTGTTTGTAATTCAAAGGATAGTTTGGATAATGAGACAATATAAGACCTATTAAATTTGACATTTTTTCCATTAAAACTGGATCAGGAATATTATGAATTAATGCAATTGAAAAAAACAAGGTTTAAGGACCATAAACCGCCGGAGTCCGTTAAGGACCATAAACATGCGGGATCCACGAGTCTCCACTTTGACCAAATACCGAAAGGTATATTTTTTCCGATCACTCACATTAAAAGGGTTGAATCGGAAAAATTTTACTCAAAAAACTATGTTGCAACGTTGCAACATAGATTTGAAATTTTCTTACCGCAACGGTAAAAAAATACAACATATTTTTTTATTCTTTTACATTCATGTTCATTCTGTAATTATTTCTTTTGCATTCAGATGTACTGTAGATATCGATAACTTAGGGGTTGATGGCTTTTTACGTGAAGAACCACATTTATGTTACCTGGTTGTAAACGCACTAATAAAACGAATGTGGTGCTAATTTACACCAAAAGTCGTCTTTGTAAAGAAGATGATTGGAAAAACATTCACACACTGTTTAATATACGTAAGATATACGATCCTCAGTGTTTTACTGAAAAAATCATATTAAATGAATGTCAATATATTCACCACTGTATTTTATAATGTGAAATTGAGTATTATTTCCATGAATTCGTCTATTTTTGGCTTTTCAAGGGAATGTACTTTGGTATCGTACGTTTCAAAGAAGAACAAAGCAGTAGTTCTTCTTTCCACAATGCACCACACAAATACTTGTACAGAAGACCCAGGTAATAAACCGGAAATAATACATTACAATTCCACGAAAGGTGGAGTTGATGCATTGGACCAGCTTGTACACACATACTCATGTCAAAGGAAAACAGATTGCCATTCGCGTTCTTCATGAACTGTCTGAATGTTGCTGCTGTGGCAGCATGTATCATCTGGTCAAATGTGCAGCCAACGTGGAATACACAGAAACATAATGCTCGAAATTTGTTCTTGCGTGAGGTATCAGAGTCCCTCATTCAACCACACTTTGAAAGGAGAAGTACTGTTGGGCTACAGCGAAAGACACTTTCAGCTGTAAATGAACTTGGAGAAAAACTAAATTCTACTGCATCTTCACAGATAAGTAGTTCTACACCGTGCTCATCAGGAAAGAAAAAGAGATGTCACTTGTGTCCCTACGCGCGCGGTCGCACTCAGAAACAATGTTGTAGCAAGTGTTTACAGTCAGTTTGCAATGAGCACAGTAATGTAACTCGTTTATGCAATAAATGTAAATTATGAATTATTTTTTGTCAAACATGTGGTTTTGTAGAAAAGAAATATGTAAACTTGATCAATGTGTTTTGTGCTCTTCTCAAAATGTTAAGCTCAATCATCAATTCTTGTACGTTTTTGCAAAAATATAGGGATTATTTTCATTAATTATTCATTGTAAGTCATCTTATTAAAATCCTACAACAATTAATACAATAGGTGTGCAAACGTTAAGGAAGAGAACATTGGAAAACGTACATTGTACTGCAGTGTCTGACGGACACTGCTTGCCCGGATGTGTTACGAAAGTACCTTGCCCGGAGAAGGGTTAATAATTTTTTTGAATTTGAAGAATGAGTTTAAAAAATGAATTGTTTGAATCTTTTATGTTTTAGTGACATCTGGTCTGCTCTTGCGGAGAGAGCAGAAGGAACAAACATTTCGAAACGTTGGGCGGATTTCCCAAAGGGAATCGCCTACGAAATTACCGGCGCAAAAAGATACGCTTCCGAAAAATATAACACGGAAAATTATTGCGTAACTTTAAACGGAAAATTTAGTGCATTTTTACCAACAAGGTATATTTACATAAGTTTTTCTTATTTGGAACTCATTTTATATTTGTAATTTTATTAATAAAAAATTTTTCTTGATTTATAGATTTACATCATTCATAGATGATATGGGTTTTGATAGTTTTTTGCTGTCAAGACCTCACGTCATATACTTTGGGATTAATCCCGTAAACAATGCATACGTGATACTAATGTATCCATTTAATCAATTAAGAAATAAAAGTGTGTGGAAGACGGTAATGTCCTATGGAAAAAAAATATTTAAAATTTTAAGTAATTTTTATTAACAATGTGTGTGTGTATATATATATATATATATATATATATATATATATATATATATATATATATATATATATATATACCTAGTCTGGCCATAAATACTGTTACAAATTTCGCGCCGTAGTCAGCCATCTTGCTCATGACACAGACTGGCGGCAAGTAGGGGAACCTACCCTGTAAACAGTGCTGGTTAACCTACAAAGTGCCATTCTTGTCTCCTGGAAGCAGTTGCCATGGAGTGGGGTGATTACGAAAACCGTGTTGCAGTAATAGCATTGCACAGGGTGGGGAAAGAGCCATCTGAGATATTCAACACATTGAAAAAGCTGAAAATCAGCAGGATGTTTGTGTATCGCACAATAAAACGGTACAACGATACCAAGAGCGTGTCCGACCGTCCTCGGCCGGGTCGCCCAAGGTCTGCCAGGACTCCCAAGCTCATCAACGCAGTGAGGCAAAGAATTCGGCGAAACCCAGTTCGAAAACAGAAGGTGATGGCCAGAGAAATGAATGTTGCCACGAGAACCATGTCCAGAGTGCTAAGGAGTGACCTGGGACTGAAGGCTCTTCGCCGCAGCACAGGACAGTTCCTCACCGCCCAATTGAAGAAGCAGAGGGTCGTTAAAAGCAGAGCACTTCTTAAGCGATACGCACAAAATGGTCACCGCAAGATTTTGTTTACCGACGAAAAAATTTTCACGATCGAGGAACAATTTAATAGGCAAAATGATCGCGTGTACGCCCCTGATGCGAAGACAGCTCGCCAAGTGGCTCCGAAGATCCAGAGGACTCATCATCCAGCTTGTGTGATGGTTTGGTGGGGGGTGTCCTATGAGGGGGTCACAGACATCCATTTTTGTGAAAAAGGTGTCAAGACGTCTGCAAAAGTGTACCAAGAGACAGTGCTGGAGCCGTTTGTGAAGCCCCTAAATACGTCAATGTTCAGCGGCCAGAGTTGGAGCTTCCAGCAGGACTCAGCTCCAGGCCACAAGGCTAAAACCACTCAGAATTGGCTGGAGTCCAATGTGCCCGACTTCATTGCAGCAAAAGATTGGCCCTCTGGAAGTCCAGACCTCAACCCACTGGACTACAAATTGTGGTCAGTGTTAGAAGAAATGGTCTGCAAGAAGAGACATGCCAATTTGGAAAGTTTGAAAAAGTCTTTGAAGAACGCCGTGGCCAAATTTCCTCTTCATGTAGTGCGTGAATCAATTGATGCATGGCCAGATCGATTAAAATCATGTGTCAAAGCAGGAGGTGGCCATTTTGAATAATATTTTGTAAATATGTGTGAAAATATATGGTCGTTTAACCCTCAAAACTGGTTTTCTCTCCTTCTACCTCAACTCGATTTACAGATTATTTGAGTTGTAACAGTATTTATGGCCAGACTAGGTAAATACACACACAATCTGACAAAGTGTGTGTATATGAGAAAGTTGTTTGAAAAGAAAACTATTTGAAATGGGTTTTTTAATACTGGAAGTTCTCTCCGACGAACCCCATGAACCAGCCTGCAGATTAGCTCCATTTTCTATAGTTTTCATTTCCTACAACTTTCTCATTTTCTAGATGTAGAAAATGAGAACTATAGAAATGGAGCTGACCCGCAGGCTGGTTCATGGTCTTCATCGGAGGAACATCCAGTATTCAAAAACCATTTCAAATAGTTTTCTTTTCAAACAACTTTCATTAACAAAGGCAAGCAACTGTAACACATCATTAAACGAACTTCAATGTATACTTGGAAAAACATTAACAAAAGCCAAGCAACTGTAAAATGACACACCATTAAAAGAACTTCACTGTATTTTTGGAAAACATATTATAATTATTGTATTGTGAATATGTTGTGAATAAACGAAAAATTCAACATATAAAAACTCTTGTCTATTTCAGTTCTATTCCTTATCCCTTTCTCAAATAGAATAAAAAAAATAAGAATAAGATGTAGTTTAAAATTTATTTATTGAAATAAAAAAATTAGAATAAATTTTTGGAAAACAACTTCACTGTATTTTTGGAAAACATTATAATTATTGTATTGTGAATATGTTGTGAATAAACCAAATATTCAACATATAAAAATTATTGTCCATTTCAGTTCTTCAGCTGTGTCATCGAGCACTCTATTACTTATTACATTGCGCTATTACACAACAGGAGCGTTTCAAACTGTGCTATTCATAAGAGCATAGTGTGTAGAATTATAAAATCTGTGACCAGAAGTATAGCACGTTTGAGAACTATTAATTTATATGCCTGAAGAAAAGACGCAACAAAAAGAGGATTTCTTTGAAATTAGAGGCTTTCCTAATGTGCTTGGTGCTATAGACTGTAGCCATATGAAAATAGAAAGTCCTGGTGGACGCTTGAGTGAGTTGTACAGGAATAGAAAAGGTTATTTTTCTATTAATGTTCAGGCTGTGTGTACAGCAGACCTAAGGATAATAGATGTTGTAGCACGTTGGCCTGGATCTGTTCATGACAGTACAATATTTGATGCATGTCTGTTACGTGCAAAATTTGAAAACAATGAATATCCTAACTCATTTCTTTTGGGAGATAGTGGCTACCCCTGTAGAAATTATTCAATGACACTTCTTCATTCCGCTACAGAAGCTGAACGAAACTACCAAGTCAGTCACATAGCTACAAGAAGTCCTGTAGAAAGGTTATTTGGTGTTTGGAAGAGGAGATTTCCTGTCTTGGCATTGGGAATGAGAACAAAGATCAGTACATTGGCAACCATTGTAGCAACAGCTGTACTCCATAACATAGCTAATGATCACAATGACAACGAACCTGGTTGTGACATTGATATTGAAGACGATGATGTGCCTGTGGATCCTATTCCTTACAATGGAAATGCAACAAGAACAGCACTAATTAATACTGTGTTTGCCAGACGGTAATTTGGAACATGGATAATAATGACATATGTATGTAAATTAAAGTAAATGTTTTTAGAAGTATTAAGAATACCTGTTTGATTCATTCATATTAATATTATTACATCCTGCATATGGGGAAAAGGCCTCCCGCTTTAGCAGGGTTACAGTAGGTTGATACTTGTAAAATCAATAAAATAAAATCATAAAAATCATCGACAATTAAGTCTAACAAAATAGTAGCTATACAAAATTGTATAATAAAACAATTCATAATAAAGCTTCAATAACCATTTTCACTGTATTATTCAAATTTTATAAAATATAAAATCAAGTACCTTATTTTATTGAAAAACTTTCATTTTGAATTTGTTCTTCTATGAATTCTTAAAATACCATTTGCAGACACTAATTGTAGCTACCAAAAGTTTTATTACAATTGAAACTATTATTATTCTGCCAATTTGCAATCTCAATTCTCCTTCAGATATTGTGAATACCTTGTCCCAAGTACCACCTGTTACAACTTCACTCTTATCAGAAAACTGTCGAAAAACATTTTTAAAAGCTTGAAATATGAGGTATAAAATACAGGATGTCAGACGGTTAGGAATTTAATGGTAATAGTTTTAATATTCAACAAACATGCTTGAGTTAAGTTAAAACACATTTATTGGTTAAAAAGCCTGACGAGACGAGAGCGTTCGAATTTGAAGGAAGTTTATACAGTCAAAGACAGTCCAGCGGAAGGAGGAGGAGGCTTTGGACTTCAAAGAACTTCTACGAACCTTGAAAACTATAGTCCATTTCATGTTTTTCTTTTTACAGAAGGAATAGTAAACGGTTCGTTAAAAGTCACTCTTGCAACGACCTATTCTTTAAAGGACCCAGTAGTTTTAAAGATCCGTTTGCTAATGACAGAATAAAATGTTACAGGACGCTTTTCTTGCAACCCGCCGTAATATTTACAATATAAGACAATAACAACTAAGGATACCCAGGAATGGTCCTTCAGAAAAATACAATACAATATTTGGATTAAAAAACAAAATTCTTTAATTTAGAAATATTGGAACTTGCTTTACAGCTAATTAAAGACCATAAACCGCCAATTGCAGATGAAGTGACAAACTATACAAAGGATTTTAGAGAGGAAGTTAATAAATCATTCACCATAATTTGTAATCATTTAAATAACACGTACCCGTCGAATCAGAAAGATTTGCAAGAATCATTGAAATTAAGTTAATAGTTTAAAAGATAATATATTTTATTATAAATATATATTTAAGTTGAAAAATCACTTTCTTATTTTAAAAGAAATTCTTTAAAAACTATACTGGATGGGGTAGAGAATACATATAATGTAGGACTTTTTTTTTTATTCTCTATTTAAAGAGATAATTATTAATGTTCAAAGAGAAATCCAGCATATTTTTGAAAGAATTAATTATGATGTATCTTCATCTTACGAAATAATAAAAAAAAACATATCACAGGCAGTTTACATGATATTATGGGTTACAGAAATGTTAGAAAGAAATATTCCAAACAAATTCGTATTTGTCTTATTATTGAATTTCAAAGTAATTTTTGGAGTGGTTCCAATGTCGTTCGTGAGTAATAGTTTACCTAAATTTAATTTATCCCCTTTGGAGAATTTTGAAACATTTAAAAAAATTATAAATAAAATTAAGGAGAAACAAAGCATTATTGAAACAATGTTAGAAAATCAATTAAATTAAATATCAGTTTTTAACTATGAAAAAATTATTAATGATGATAGTTATATTTTAGGAAATAGTTTAATGTATATAAAAATTCTAAATTCTCCATTATTACCCCAGGCTCCTCCAAGTCTACTACCAATGTGATTATGCACCCTAAGAGCCCCGAATCTTGTCATGGTGATCCTGATAAGTTTAATTATGGCAGTCAACCACAAACTCCTGAAACATCTATTACAGACACTATGATACCAAAAACACCATTGCACGATTGTTTTAAATGAACTTAAAAAAAAAAAATCTTTTAGGGAAATTGAATGGTGTCACTCTCACTATCAATACGGCTAAGAGCATCACAACCCCGACTTCACGCCTGAAGTACTGTATTTGGGTGTCCTGATGGACCTAGACGGCCATACGCTCACGGCGGATCCCGCTTACGTGGCGGCCGTGGCATCCATGCCAGCGCTTCGCGGCGTCGCGGTTGATTTCGCAATTACACAGAGTTGGTTAGAATACAGGAAAGACGCGGAGACACTGAAAATGCCTAAAAGCAAAATACTGGACCTCCTTGAATTTCGAATGAGGGTGGCAGAAGGTCTCATCTTATATGGGAAAAAAATTGAAGCGAAAAGGGGCAGACCGGTATCTTCAACTCCGTCTCCGTCAATTCGGAAAAAATTGCAAGAAAGAAGGCGAGCAGAAGAATTAAGATTTGATTGTGTTGGTCACTTTCCCCTTCATGATAATGAGCCACTCCCTACGAGATGTAAGTTTCCAGGTTGTATTGGAAGATCACGAATAATGTGTGAAAAATGTAAACTTCATCTCTGCCTGACAAGGAAAAAAATTGTTTCAGAGAATTTCATCTTAAAAAATAAAGATTTTCAGTTTTTACATATTTTGTTAATAAAAATATTTAGAAACTTATATCTTTAATTTTTATTTCACTAACCGCATATACCTCCTTCAATGATGCTATTGTATGAATTGCTGTTTGAGACCCATTGTACACTATTTTAGCCATTTTTTTTAGATAAATAAGTCCAAAAACTAAATTATTGATATGACTATGTAAAATGAGTCCCAAATGGCCCAAAAAAGTGTTAAATAATTTTTTCAATATCTAAAAAAAAGTCTGGTCTGAAAGGGTTAAGACAAACTTAGTCACAGAGAACCAGGTGTGTTACCGATAAATCTCACAAAATATTCGAAGAGTCAGCGAGCCACAGAAAGCTTACAGATTTCATTTTTGAAGAAAACCATCAGTAAGAACAATTACAACAACAGCAGGGGCAGCAGCAGCAGCTGCTGCAACAGTATTTACTACAACCTAGTAATGAAGTTACATGATTATTCATAATAGCATGGTTAAGCACATTGACGATTGTGAAGACGGGGTACAAGCTCAAGCATCGTTTCAACTGAAGGTTCTGGTGGAGTAGCTAATAATATTCCACCTTCGTCTACCTCAGATGTACATCTAACCCCGACTGCTTCTTCATCATTCCCTGTAGTCAACTCAATGCCACGAATCAACAGATCAGATAAACGTACACATGAGTGGATTTGCAGGAAAATTGATTTTGAACTCCCCAATACCACACGAGATAGCCATATTTCTCCACCATCTGATACTCAAACCCCTCACATGTCCCTATGGAGAATGGATTTTTTTATTTGAAACCAGGGCGCTAAAGTTGCTACACTGACGAAAACGATCATCGACCCACAATACATACACTAACAGGTATTTAGAAGGTGAATTCCATCACTTGTGTAAACATTTAAGGGAAGAACCGGATACATTTTTTTCATATATACGAATGTCAATACAGACATTTGATTACATTGCGATATGCCTGAGAAAGAAAGATCCCACATCTCCATGAACTTCCAAACACCAATATGGCTGGAGAAATTGCTAATAATATCTTTAAGGTAAATAGCTATAAATACATATTCTTTTATATTGCTCAGCTCGATATTTTTGTTATGTTCAATAAATTCTTCTTCTTCTTTCTCTGCCATTTAGTAATAAGTGGAAGCCCTCGTTAACAGAAGTCGGTGAAATAAGGCAACTTTCTGTAATTATTTCAATAGTTCTGTCAATTTCGTTATAATAGACCCCTAACATCATTCACTTCTAAAGGGATACTATGTAATGTATTGTGATGTACATAGTACGAAATATAATTAGCATCTGACAAATTCAAAGAAAATATAAATTAATATAATTTAATAACAAAATAAATACATAAACGTATTTGATATTTTCAGTGCATCCGACACTTTCTCCCACAATTCACCACTATTATGGTAGTTAGTCAATCTTTTATCCCACAATTCCAGTCTATTTTTCACTTCAAGTAAACCTTCCATTATGCCGCTATTCGGCACCTTTGAAATGGGAAATTGAAGCCCAAAACAGTGAAACTACACACAGGACACAGCTAGGAGCGGCGACAAGATTCAAACAAGTCTGAAAGTCAGCCACGCGGATGTCGCTGACACAGGACAGGCAAATGGGCCACTGAGTGCTGGAAATTTGTCGCAAGAAATAGGTTTTTCCATCAGGTATTTCGTCCAAATTCCCTCAGCCTTTGAGCAAACACAGATGGCCCCTTGTTTTGCTTCTGGACATAAATGTCACTTCATTATCTGAGCAAGTCTTCTATAATTCAGTGAGAAATATAGTTATTCAAATTATCATTTCCATGTTGTCGCGGCAGGAAGTATTATTCCTTCACAAAGGACGTAAAGAGGAATGAGCCCAACTTTATTACTGATTTGCCCTTGAAAATAGATTTTATTACTTTGGAGAGAATATTTTATTAGCAATCCTTGCAAAAAAACACTTATTTTCTTTCTGTATTAAAAATTCAACACATATATATATGCCAATTCTTTCATAATATAATTCAATTATGTGATTTGTGTAGATGATGCTTTTCGATTATGAAGAAAGGTTACTGATCGTAGAAACTTGCATAAGACATACCGTGCATTTGGATTCGCAATATACTTCTGCAGTGTTGAAACACAAGGTTGATTAGTGGGTGAAGAAATAAAGATTTCAATGCGTACATATGCCACTTCTGGCATAATACAATTAAAATGTGTGATTGTGTAATGAAAGCAGTGCGTTATGACTCTGACGACGAAAGATTACTGATCACCGAAACTTGGATTCGATATCCTGTACTATTGGGTACGCGGTAAACTGCCTCAGTCAATGCGTGGGTGGAGGTCTCCGAGGAGTTTAATGCCTCCAGTGCTGGGAAACCGTCATAGAAAACTACGCAGTTCGAAAGGAAGCGTTTTGTTGGCGCATTTCCAACTTACGCACTGTATATAATTTTAATAAAACACCACATAACCCCACCGAATCCCAAGCGATCCTTTTCTCCCCTGTAAAATGTCCCCATCCACTACCCCATCTCTCAGTATAAAACAACACCCCCTAGCAATCCTAAGTTAAACAACTCGGCATCACCAAACCAACAGAATTATCAATGCCCTCTACACGCTCCTGACAAACCAATCCATCCGCTCAAAGAAAAGAATCCTCCTATTTTTCCTACATCCAACCTGGATACACACATCTACCAACCTTGCCTACATCACCTGAACACAAAACAGTCACCCGCCTCATCTTCCGACCCCCACTTCACACCACATTAAATGACATCAGTTACTCAAACAACATCCTACCCTACACCCATAACTCCGCAATAACAATCAGCCAAAACTTCACCACCAACCCAGCTTTCCAGATCCTAATAACCCCACACCTTCACATCCTATCAAATCCTCCCAGACACTCCCGCAAATAACATCCTCTACATATCCTACAACTTCCTCCCCCAGTTACCTGATGCAGTTCGCTAACGGCGACGAACGACGCACCATTGACAATTTCAGAAAAGATCACAAAGCCGAAATACCGACTCGACTCGCGTTTCCAATACTCGAAACCAGTGCACCATTTTGATGAATGCTCTAATCCCGTGAGTAGTGACGAGGAAGGATACAACCAGCATAAAGTATGCAAGGGATGCAAACTGCAAAGCATCAACAACGGTGCTTCTGCAGGTGGCTTACAGGGCTCCAGGCAATCAGACAATGATAGAGTTGATGTTCCTCTGCAAAAAGGAGTACTACCTCAAGGGGAGGGGCTGCCTTGCTTACACACAGAGAGATATCCGACCACTGACTTGTACAATACGTTTCATTAACATTCCCAGCAGTGATGACTATTCATCTAGTCAAGAAAAGGAGACCATCCGTGTAGGATTTGTCAAAGTTGCAGAAAAACTAATTCGGCTCTCCCAACAGTAGCCTTAAGTGAATTGAGTGTTGGAAATTTTCCAGACAAGCAAATAATGAGATTATATTTAGGTGGCCATAAAGAAAAAAATTGAAGATTTTTTATCGTTGAAGAAACTAGACCCTGCCCATGTTAAAAATGGAAGTGCTCAAATACTCCATCCCGTTTGGATTCGTGGGAAAATAATAACAGTCACAAATACCAGTGCTTTGATACTTTAACCAAGTTGATGCTTGCATCAGTTTTTGATCATGTATTGAAAGAAAAGTTGGTATATTTACTTTATTTGAATTGATTTCATAGTATCTTATAACGTAAACTTATATTTTTGCAGAGCCAAAGTATTTAGACAGTTGCAACATTCAATAACACAAACGTTTTCATTTTACATTGAGTCACAACAAAATAAGTTTTGCAAATTTATTACCAAAATTATTGACAAAGGTTTACATGCTCATATTTGTAAGCACAGAACGGGCATTATTCTACAATTTAGTCAACTGGACATCATAAGGAAGCTAAAATGTTCAGACTACAACATGGAATCAATGTCATGGAGTTATGCAAAAAAAATATTTCTCGAAATTTTACATATTACGGAAGAATCAGATTGTACCGAATCTTCGAAATAGGTAATAAAGATGCTACTCGAATGAGTAGGCCTATTCAGCTACAAAATATCCCAATGAAAATTTCTAACTCTTTGGGAAAACGCGAGCTGTTCCTCCTTGGCGCAGTGAAGTACACTGGACCTATTGGAAGTAACCACACACCAATATTAATACTGTCATATATTACGTTGTAGTTTGTCATCAAGGAGAATACTAGATGAATATGACGATCTGGTAACCAAAACACAAAGAGAAGGTAGCAACACAATTGTTCCATTAATTTTAATTAATACAAAGCTTTAATACTGTTCTATAAAACAGACAATGTTCACCATATTGTTAATTAAGTTGTGTTTGTTTTACAATATGTATTCTCACGAGGCGCATTCAGAAGTAAAGTTTCCTTAGGCAATCAACAAAAAGACATACGGCTCGACTTACACAGGATATACTGAAGCGTTTCCACTCGGAGCTGTTCAATCATCCACCAATATAGTCCGTATCTCGCCCGTAGCAAGATCCATTTTTCTTTACGTCTCAACAAAATCCCAACCAGGAATTTTACCAGGGGGGTTCACTTCATATTATATTTATATTCTGCTCGTCTCTTTAGAGATTCAGGAAAGGGCAAATCATAAATGCAGACTGGTTTGGGAAGATGAACACCAGTTTTTGTCAATCCCCATCTACCAACATTCATATCCGTAAACATTTTACACATTTTTATCTCCTGAACGATTCATATTTTAATCTAGTAATATGCTCTTATCTATTTCAGGCCAATGAAGACCTTGGGAGGTAAGTACACCAGCTTTTCATCAAAAGCAACCTTTCCTAGTGTGTACTATTTCAGCAGGGCAAAAGAAGGGACTTTTTCAGGAGGTCCCTTTGCCCCATACCTTCGCCCACCCACACAGCTCCCATCAAACACGACTTTTGACAAACTGTGGGTGGACCATCAGCCACACCCTTGGAGATGAATATGCCACATGGAGAATCGAAATTTCATGTTCTAAGTCGGTGGTAGCTCTGTTGGGCGTTGTCTATGAAGCCTGGCTTCATCAGTGACACTGACTTACACTAAGAAAATAGGGTGGCTTTGGCACATTTCCATTGTACAAAGTTAGTTAAAATACTCTTGAGGATAGAAAGGTGCTCTGCGACTGTGCCTAACAGTTTTTCAGCTGTCTTTTCAGAAACTGCAAGAATTTCAGGAGAAAGAAGGCCTTCATTTGGCAAATAAACTGAATCATAATCATAATCAGAACAGAAAAAAATAAAATGAAAGTGAAGTTAGCAACAAAACTCTTCAGCGAGGTAGCTCCTGATGCCCCTGATGAAGCTTACAGTGTACAACTGTAAGGAATCTTGAATTACCAGGAGATTGTAGTTTGTTAGGGTTATATATCGATGATTTGACGTTTTCAAATCATTTTTTCAAATCGCTGACGTTTTCAAATCGCGCAATATGAAGGAGTAAGATTTGGATAATCATTTACTTTTACTAATTACGGTACTTGCCAGTAGGTAGACTTGTGCAGCAAAATTAGCAAATGACAATTTGCATGCAAATAAAATAAAGTAACTGATAAAATACATCCTCTGTCAAGGTCAGTGAAACCTGTAGGTATTCTAGGGTTTCTGTATACAAATATTGCTTAATCATTTAGCCAAGAGAAAGGTTTGTTGTCAATGGATCTCGCATAATTTGACGAAATCTTAAAAAGATGCATGTGTCAATTGATGCACAAACATGCTCAAGAAACACAAAGGCTATGACTCAAAAGGCGAATTATGTAATACATAAATATCAGTAGTATATCAAATTTTAAGCACAAAACCATCCATTGTCAATTATGGAGGTCATTAAACCTATTTTTCATGATGTGATAGTGCTCTTGTAAAAAAGGGTGTGTGGTAAAACCCAAATATAAAATGGAATTCCTACCAATTTGATAATTAGCAATCAAAATAATGGCTAAATGTTGTTTCAGGTGACCTTGTGAAAACTTAAGTGGGGGCACTCTGTGTGTCACCTATGGGAGGGAGCTGATGAATAAAGGGACGAGTGGTGTTGGTTCCACCAGAAGGGGGTGGAAGTATTCGGAGGTGATAGATTTCCTCCGGGATATACTTCTGCCCCCCAAAACCGTCACAAATAGGGAGCCATAGTCTGGTCCCTTAGCAGACCCTCACCCCAACAGACCTTTTTTAGGATTCGGAGGATCTTTATGGTAATGCTGTGGAGGTGGTTTCTCTCTAAGTAGACGAGCCTTCCCAGACACCAATAACCTCCTCTCATGTGTGTAGGAAATATGGGATCAAAAATATTAACAGGAAAAAAAAGCTTGTAGAATTCGCAAAAAAGCTCAGAAACAGTCCCCGAGATATGTGGGGGCTACTGTGTTGTTATTTCCACTGAATTACGTCATGAAAACTATTCATCCACACATTAAACATTCACATTACAGTTCAATATCACACGAGTGATCATTAATTATCAAATGTTCAACACACATGACAAGTTTTGAGCATCTTTCTTGACAATAAACAACACATTTTACTGCAAGATCAGTTGGGCTCCCTCCACCCTCCACACACAGAATAGAGAGCTTCCTCCTCACAAGTGAGAAGGCAATGCATTCTGGGTAGACTTGTTTTACTAATGTAGTACCTAAGTTGTGTAATATAAAGATTTTGAACTATTGTTTCTACAAAAATATAGATAAGAATAAATTGAATGTATAATTTCATATGAATTGGTTATGTTCATCTACTATGATACAGTGAGTTCTTCAGACATATTTCTTACACAAAAAACATTACCTTCGAATGAAGTAACAGGTTTATTTTATAAAATAAATAAGTTTGGTTATGATAATGTAATAAAGTACATTAACTCTACAGCTTTTGTGTTTAAGGACAAGGGCCAGTAATAGTGTATCAAACAAGAAAGACTATTGCAGAACAAAGTACCCTAAGTAGTTGGCAACAACTAACTGATCACTTCTGTAGGAACAACTGGAGAGGAAGTTCAAAGACCTTCAAATCTGAATTTGCAATGAACTTTATAGCAAAAATATTTAAAGACGCTGACTTTAGAGTTGGAGTTTTGGTAGATGAAGACCTCTACAATTGCTGTACCGCCATAGCAAACTTCACATGTTGTGGAAAAATGGATTGATACCAAAACCCCAACACCAAAAATTTAAGTAATAAGCTGTGTTTGGCCATCAAGAAGCATACACCCCTCAGCATAATAAAGTATCTGAAGAGATGCTTTTCTCATGGTTTAGCTCAGAATAAGGACAATGTTTCAGTGTACTCCTAATCACTCCAATATTGTAAATAAAAAAGTTCAGTCTCTCTAGGTTAAACCATAGGCCTTAAAATGGCTAAAAGAGTTAGCCAAAACGTTGCCTGCAGCTAATGGCTAATTAAAAAACAGAATAAACCTTTTATTTAAAAAATTGCCTGAACAAGGGCATGCTTCTTTTAATATTTAGTATAGATATTCATAGAAGAATTAGAAGGAAACCTGAAGAAGACTGACAATGCTGAAGATCTGAACAGAGCTATTTGAAATATTTCAACGCACACTGTTGGAGAGCAAAGAACAATCCGAGCTATGGTTTCCAGGTCTGTCCAGGAGATGCACCTTTGCAGTGCAGCAAGGCATGCCAACTTTCGAAGATCCGCTCACATCGCAGGTTGCAAAGGCATCTGGCGTCATCTTCTCAAAAAAATTAATGTGACAAGTCATGATCAAAAACATCAATTTATTATGAAGCATTTCGTCACCATGTGTCTCAAGCCAATGACCAGGAAAGCTTCGCATTACACTTGGAATATATATTGAAATCGGCCTGGAGATCCACCTTTCTAAAATAAAGTTCCCAGAAAGATTTCCAACCAATTAACAGGATGGTATATATAAACGGGACAACTCAAAACACCACGTCAGTTTCCTTGAGAGCTATGCCACGGCAGTACCAGCCAGAACACGAAGGATCACGTTGTAGCAGGAACATTAGTTGAAACAACGTCAACCTCGCCAGAGAGCTGGCCGAGCAATGGTAAGCAGCCAACACCATCACAAATGCAATTTGACATCCTTCATCATTAGTTCCATTGCAGTCTCTTTGCCCCCTCTCCCCTGCCTTCCTTCATTAGATACGAGGTGACAGTTGGGCAATTGGGTGATTGAACTTCTACTTTTACTCACAACTACTAAACAATGGTATTTCCTGCTTTAATCTTTAACCCCTTTCCCTTCTGGACCCTCAGATCATTCAATGTGACATCTATGTGAATTACTGTTATTAATAGCATTCACGTAGGAGGGAATGTTGCATCAGATGGCAGCGGTTTACGTTAGTTCATCTCTGTGCAACAAACCATACGTCTACATTGTCTTGCCAGCGATTGCACATGTTCATTTCTGAGTGGCCATTTTTTTCTTCCATGCCCCCATAGGTCCTTCACATGTATAAACATTTAATGGAAATTTTGACAATAAATATAATTATTGAAAGATGATGGTGACAAACTACATGATGGTGACAAACTACAGTTATGCTATCACTTCTGGCAAAACGGTAGAGGGCATAAGACCCCTGCTACTATGGCAAAACTTCGGTGCTGCGCATCCACCGCCATGCACTCAAATGAGAGACAAAGCAACGGGATTCCTTTTGCACTACTGGGTGAGAGAACACAATTTTTATGCTGCACCATTTATGAAAGCATTAAATGCTGAAGAAGATATAAAAATTTCTTGATGAACCATTCCAGTTCTATGGAATCTTGTCCAAGAACTTAAAATATATCACTACCAAAATTCACATGATTCACGACAAGCTATTGCCAATGGAGTGGATAATGTAAATAGAAGTTACAGTCTCCCTCTGAATCTTAAACAATTAAGTTCAAATGTAATATCAAAGTAATTGCCCCAACATTAATGCACTCAATGCAAAAGGAAACATCTTGAATCTCAAATTCCAACTTCTGAACTTTAAATCTTATTGCTATGCGAATCAAAATAGGGCTGATCCTGGGTTTACAATGCACCTTAGCCTAGGCTTCCTCAATTGCTGTGCTTTGACGTGATCCGATTCGCTTCCAATCTGTGCGCAGGAATGTTCTTGTTCAGCACACAGGAATAGTTCATATTATTTTGAGAAATATTTTAAAAGAAATTCTCTTAAAAGTGAGCGTTCCCTTTAGAATAAATTCTCTAATTGAAAATAAATTCTCCGATTTAAAATAAATCTATTTGTGTATATGTGGAGAATATGCCCAATGATTTTTGAAGATTATTCGCGTAAAATGTGCTGGTAATTATGCATTTGACAGATTCAAGGATGATACAAGTTATCGCAAGGGGCTGAAGGCCCGAAACTCATCGTCAACTTGGACACGCGTAGCGAAGCATCACAATTCTGCAGGCGTGAACAAAACGAATCACATACATTTCTACCAAAAGAAATTTTCTAAAACTAGTGTTAAAACGTTCCATGTAAATGATGATTCATTGACTTGTTCACGACAAGAATCAGAATTGAACAATACACACTAGTATTAAGGAGGCCATGACAGTGAAGGCCGAGGTGCACCGTAAACCCGGAATCAACCCAAAATTGCACTAAAAACCACAAATCTTACAGCTGAATTTATAGCAAGTACTAGAAATAAGCAATCCTTGAGAGACTTTTTTTTTTCACAAATAGTTCTCTTTCCCAAACAACTTCATTCTTTCATATCCATAAGGGAGATCCCCTCCTTCCTTTTGAGTTCCTTGGTCATTCTCCACTCAACTATTTTAGGTTATGTTCTTAAGAAATGCTCACTTCTATATCAAAACTAGATGAAATTTGAGTTCTATAAAAAATAGATCACTTTGGAGGTGCAAATAATTGTTCCAATCATTGAAGGAGATGTGCATTGCAGGTTACCAGTAGTATGATACATCTGTGAAACCTGAACCTCTAGAAGTGTCGACTTATTTTAAGCAATCACTTATTGATTAAAGCTTCCCGTATTTCTTCAGGTCCATTATAAATTCAGCCAATAATTTACCATGACGGCCCATTAACAAATCCCCTCAACATCAGGAAACAAAAGTGTCACAATTTTTAATAATTTTTTTGAATAGCGACAACTTGCATGAATGTGTTAGAAGAGCACCCAACAAATGCAATTCCATCTGTGAGCAAATATCATAATTAACTTTGTAATTCTATACTAATCAAAACATTGTCAACTATGCTTAACCCTTCAGGAAGCATGCCTATTTCACTTACGAGAGCAATTACTCATTGTACTTTTTACAACACATTTATTTAATGTTTGAACATATTTATTTAATGTTCTTTTAAATTTGATTCTAATTTTTGTTCTTAATTGCTTGTTGTAATATATAATTGTGTTTTTATTGCAACAATTAAACTATGTGAGGAGGCACATGTTGTAAAAAGTACAACAGAAAGCATGTACATTCAATTCAACCTGTATTGCCACCCATTATCCGTTCAACCATCAGTTCAAACAAGTAGCAATGGTGAAGGAGAAACAGGCAAAAGAATACACGTTTCTACCATATACACGGTTTTTTCTAAAGAAAAAAATAACATCTGTTGTAAAATTTACAACAGTGCACTTCCCGAAGGGTTAATACTTAAAACAATGCCAACAATCTTTGAGCGAGAAAATTAAAATTCAACTTTCCAAAACCTTTCCAAAGCACACTGAAAAACACAAAATCCTTCTTTACAAACACTTTCCTTCACAAATCATGAAATTTGTCTGAAAGTTTAACATTTGTTTGAAACACAGCAAGCTTATACAAGCCATTACGAAATACACAACAAAAGGGCACATTCAATCAACAAAAACAAACAACAGGAGCTTTTCTTGATACTCCGTACATCAAAAGGAGAAGCTGAAGAACCATTATTTAATTCTAATATTCTTCACTCACTAACTCTGAAGCGAAGAGATGTTTACTATTTCCTGCTCTTGTCAACTCGCATCGAGGCAGCATTCAGATGGTGAATAGCAGAGCAGGAAAAGATTTCATACGTTTCCATTTCTACAGCCCTAAAAGCAATGCAATGCATCATATTTCAACAAGTCATTCAATGTATTGCACAAGGCTCTGAAATATTTCTACACAACAGGATATTTATGTATGTCCAATACACTACACTACTGTTTCCATAAGAAAATGCAATATTATTATCAGGGGGCGGCCACAGACCAATTTTGGGTGGGGAAATTCAAACTTTTTTTCGTCGAATATGACACATTACAAACCTTATAAAATGTCGCAGGCTACACTCGGTTCATGCTGCGATACGATTTTATTAGTTTTAATGAAAATTCGAAAATATTTTTGCTCCAAAGTCTCGTGACAATTCAAAATTCAATTACTCAAAAATTTTACGGGGGGGGGGGGTTCCCCCCCGTGGATCCGCGTCGGTTATTATTTACGATACATTGCCAACTATGGCCTTCCATCCTCTCGACTTTACGACACATTCTTATCAAAAGTATCCAAAATATTGTGAAGGGCAAAGTTATACAGTACAGAAGTCAGGTATTTAAAATAAGTTTTCTCCTGAGGATTCATACAAAAAAAAAAACAGAAATGACCGAAATTCGTAACAAGGGTTCAAAAAGCATTGATAATTAGGAAAATACGGAAGTCTAATTTCAAAATCAAAATGATATAAATAACAAATAAATGTGATTCGGAATCCACAACGAGACTCCCACAAACGTTTTACAAATAACTCACCGCATCAGCTTCTTTGTAAAGAGAATAGACGCACGAATGTGGTGCAGACAGGAAGCTCCCTAATTTTCGCGAGCTGTTGTCCTGGACGATTGCTGTACGTACTGAAGTAACATAGTTACCTCCAACAAGCGCACGGAGCACAAGTGATTACATCAATGAAGCCAAATCAAGCACACAGGACCTGCTCCAACCTGCTCTCTGCACCATGCTTGAAGTCTTGCACCAAAGACAATGAGCAGTATTGGGACGTGGCAACCGGCGACCAATGGGACGCCACGTAAATGGGAGGTTTTGTCGTGCTACGAGAGGTCCAAGTAGTTTCAGTGACGTACTCTAGATGGCTGCACCAGCGCTATTTCTGTCATGTGATATCTGACGTCACTTGGGGACTACCCGCCAACATTCGAGAAGGAGCGAAAATTTACGAATGATAAATGATGTTTCGAAAACTCAGCCAATCGCTGCCAATACTCGTATCCCTTCCATCGTACCCTTTGAGTTTGAGACAGGCCCCCCGAAGACATTTTGGAAAGAAAGGGTGCCGTAAGAGAGTGCTTCACAGAGAAAAAGGTGTTGTTTTCTGTTCCGTTTCGTACAGAAGAAGCCAAAAAATGTCAAAGACTCCTAGTCAGGAAGTATATTTTCAAATATTAGTGTGACAAAAATTGTTATTACTGAAAAGACGAAAGTAACATAATTTACCGTCATGGATGCATGATGTCTGCGTCCCATTACATTTTTAAAATGTAAAGAATGCACATTTTATCGTAAATATTTTATAGTAACTATAATTCGTAGTGTGTAATATGTGGCAGTTATACATAAATATTACTAAACTAAATTGTTTAGAATGTAGAACAGTCTGTAATACGACACCCATTTCATATAATAATACATTTCAAATAGCTTGATATCCACTACATTCCAATAATGTTATAATACATTTCAAAATTAAAACCTATAGTATGTATGAATGGGGTAGTTAACATGTTATATGTGAATTAATATTTAGGTTGAATTTATTGATGCCAAAAATTGAAGGATTTTGTTTCATGTCATAGTAATGCCATGTACTGTAAATTCCTTACAAAACATTAATATAAATTTTCTTATATATATATATATATATATATATATATATATATATATATATATATATATATATATATATATATATACGCAATTTTGTCACATTGCGTGTTTGAATTTAAATTTTTTCTTTGCTTTAAGGGTATATTTATAATATTTTATTGATCATTTTTGGCGAATTTTTAGGTCAACAAAATAGGTCCCCCTAATTGTAATTTTCCAGATAACTCAAGTAATTTGCCAGATGATTGCTTCGATCTGCAACTTCTGAGCAAGGTTTGAAAAATTGTAATTTCTGAAGCTGCCTTTTACAGCAGATTTTTTCGGAAAATGAAGTATTTCTGTCTTTTTTTTCACTGGTTAGAAAAAATTAAAACCGTCAAGAAATATTATGACTACTGGAATAATGCCATTAGTATTGTTTTAACTTCAGTTCATGCTAATGTAATATTACTACAAAAAATATGTAGTATATGTAGTACATTGCTCAGTATAGTCACAATTATTAGTTTACATGAGAGAAAGAATTTGTAGAACTTAAAGGGTACATTGGTGTATAAGAAAATTTGATAATGGAATGGAATTATTCAGTTTTGAATATCTGCAAACACTGGATATAAACATGTACTCGGCACCATAAGAAATCAGTTTCATAAAAACTAGATACTTACCACGCCGGGTACACATTTTTATCTATTACAGACATCTTCCAATGACTATATTCAAATCCACATGTGAATTCTTAATACTTCATTATCGATATTTCTTTTTCTAACACTATTGTTATACAAATATGTAATCTCATGTAAACAAATAATTCTAGCTGTATTAACACTCCGTCACTCACGCTGTTGGATAGTCAAACAGAAGTTTCTTTTCCTGTTAAGAAAGGAATCTTCCACGTACAAAAACAATGCTTTCCAAATTCCACGAATGGGATTTGGCAAGGATGTCGATAAACTATCTCTATTATGCGTAGTGTCGCCATACCCTGAAGTAAAATCTTGCCTGTTCGATAGAATCCAACATGAGGGTACTGGCGTATATAACGGTGTTTTTGTATAATTGATAAAAATGATATTTTTCTGTAATATGAGAATGTTTAATATTTTAAATGTGTTTATGCATTTTTCTTCGTTAGTGTGCAAAAACATAAATGTTATAACTAAATAATGCGGGCATTGGACGTAGTCCAACGCGCGAGTGCTCGTGCTACGAATGGCCGCGCGAGTGACGGAAATATAATAAAATCTTCAAAATGGTTTGCAACTAATTATTTACGTATCTTTCCATGGTATATTCAATTATAATATAAGCACAGATATATAAGAAAAATGTATAAATGATGTTAATGAAAAAAATAAACTCTTTAATAGTTGTGTTGGACGGAGTCCAACGCGCGAGTACTGGTGTTACGAATGGCCGCGCGAGTGACGGAATGTTAAACAATTACTTCCAATTGTATTCATTAGTTATTACAACAATTTTTTCCTACCAGGCAAGGGTAAATCCCTCTGCAAGGTCTCTTCTTCGGTGTGTGCTCTAGGCGTCGTCGGAGTAACAGCAGCAAAAGTAGTAGAAGGACCAGCAGCAGTAGCAATAGTTGTAGTTGTAGGAGTAGTTGCCGAAGTAGTAGCACAAGCAGTAACAGTAACTAGATTAGAATCGGCAAATTCATCCTCAGCAGAAATAATAATAGGATCAGCAGCAGCAGCAGGATCGCTAGCAACAGCATCCTGCATTGTCTCCATTCTGACATTAACTGAATCGAAGTTGTCGATTTCCACACTCATGTGTGGTGAGATTTCCAATATCTCCGCATAAACTGCATTGGTTGGGAGGCAGGGGCCACCTCCAGTTCCCCTTCTCTGAACTCTCTCCGAGTCTAAAATTTTCTTAGTGGTGCATTTCATCTTCTCCCAGCACCTGCAATTAAATATTGCACATCAAGTACACATGCACATCAAGAAAATTAATTGAAAATAAACATATTAGCACTGATTTAAATGCAAACATACCTTTTTAGCTGCATCGTATCACGTCTAGAAACGCCTTCATGGCTATTATACGAGGCAGTTTTGTGCTCCCATGCATTGCTTTTCTTTAGTTTTGTGGAGCCATCTGATGCTTTACTTTCCACAATTTCCTTATTATTTCGTACCAGTTGGCACAAAAGAACTTTTTCGAATTCGGAAAAGGAAGGTGCCTTAGGTTTTGCCATTTTCCGCAAAAAATTGCCGGGTCGTTATAAAGGTGATAAATTATAAATATTAATCGATATCCAAAGAAAATTCCAGAAGAGAGAAGCCGGGTCGTTTAACGTAGAAAAATACTAATAAAACCAAAACACGAATCGAAATTACAGAAAGATACAAAGGATAGAAGCCGGGTCGTCACAATTGAGAAAAATACAAAAATATAATTGAAATTAAAGAAAGTTTCAGAGAAAAGCCGGGTCGTTATAATGGGGGGAAATTCTAATCAAAATAGAACAGTATTCGAAAATAGAGAAAGTACCAAGGGAGAATAGCCGTGTCGGTATAAGAAAGAAATACAAAGAAAACCACTACGAACACTATCAGTAACCAAACACACACCACCAACACCAGAACTCGAATGCACGTGGATCAGTTGGAATACAGAAACAATCTGCAATCGCAGATGTCATACCAACGATTACACAAAATACAATTGTGGATGTGTTATTGGTTTCAGGCTACAATTCACTGGGAATGTACACAAATTAACTAGGTAGTATACATTGTGTGTCAACGTTTGTATATTCACTTTCATGATAAAATACAGTTGAAAGTAGAAAGAAAAATAATTTCACTTAGATTTATTGTGTTGGTACACTACTTCATCTGGCGTGCGAGTCTCGCTTAAGTCGTTCCACCAATCAGAGCAAGCTCTCATTCTGGGACAAAGCTGGAAGTGATTTCAGAATACCATCGGCCATATTGCCGCTGGCAGCCCCCCGGCCTGGCAGCAAGGAGCAAGCTGAGAGATTGCTCGGCAGCGGTTCGAGAATACGGCCCATGGTCCCCAATCCATATCTGGAAGGGGACTTCATTTCCACCGCATACCCCAAAAATTTTCAAGCAGCACAGTTACTAATAACTGGCTGTCATTTCTGCATCTTCCACCAATATCAGAATGGCCAAATGATAATTGGAAAAGGGTCACCTTGTGCTCTCATCATTTTCAAGAGAGTGACTACAACCGAAGACACGAAGAACTGTTCCTTGTCCGCTTAGTGGCTGGGACTGTTCCTTCCAAAAGTAAGTTTTTAAGTCATGAAATAAAATTATTTTAAGGAGAGAGGGAGAAAATTGCAATTTATGCTCTGTGCTGTAAGATACCACTGCAACCATCTATTTTTAAAAAAATGAATACACAGAATTGCAACAATTGAGAATTTTTATCATAAATAAGTTTACTTCAAAAATGGCAACAATACTTTAGTGAATAGAATTCAGAAACAAGTATCATTTCTTTCTTATTACAACAGTATTGCAAACCTTTCTTGCCATGCTAATATATCTGCTGAACAAAACTTATAATTCAAAATCAATGGATCAAACTTACAAGTGTCATTATTTCTTACTTGCAGATCCACCAAGTGGTCCAGGTGCCTTCGGGGAAGTCTTCTCAACTCGATATGAGAGTACTCATTCAGGTAAATTATTATTTAATTATTTTTAATTTCTTTTCAAACAACATTCCATTCCTATTAAACATTTCAAATTTATTTCATATATCAAATTAATTTTTGTAATGGCTTTTACTATACAATTGATGCTATAATTTTTCCAGGTGACCTAATGGTGGAAGATGCAGAAGGTCATTTACAAATGGACACATTTGAAGAGGAAAGTCATGGCACCAACAGTAGTCAGGTACAATCTTCTTTGAGTACACCAGACACACCACTGCGAGGGGCTCTTTCCAAATTTAAGTTTGGCTCTAGAAAATACAATTTGAAAAGATTAATGGGATATCGTAAAGGTCAAATTATTTCCCCTCGCAGTTACAAAAAATTTCAGGTAGCAAAATATTTTAAAGATAAATATTTGAGGCAGACAAGGAAACGCTTGGATATGTCCTCTTTGCAGACACGAAATGTGTCTCATGAGGACAGCCATGTTGTTGACTTGCCTAATGAAATTTTTCACTCTCATCAACTAAATTCCACCATTCCCATTAATTGTAGGCGGTATTCAGACCGTATTAAGGCTCTGTGTCTGGCTATTCAGGGAAGTAGTGCTAAAGCCTACCGGCTGCTCAGACATGTGTTTACCTTACCATCATCCAAAACTCTGACCCGCATTCGTCAGAGTGTTCCTTTAACCACGGGCATTTCCAAGACTGTGCTTAATAGCATGGTTAAGCAACTCTCTACCATGTCGGAAATTGATAAATTATGTGTCCTTGTATTAGATGAAATGAGTTTGACCAAACATCTTGATTATGATCCTATTCAGGATCATATTTTGGGTTACCAAGATTTGGGAGGGAGTCGCCATCCCTCTTTTGCTAACCATTCTCTAGTTTTCATGGTGCGTGGTCTGATATCTGAATGGAAGCAACCTGTTGCTTTCTATTTGGGTCAGGCCATTAGCAAAGGAAATCTAGAAAATGCAATCAAAGAAACTGTGGTTGAATTACAGGGCATTGGGTGTAAAATAGTGGCCATTGTTTCTGATCTGGCGTCAGCTAATGTTTCGGCTCTTAAAGAACTGGCCACAAAAACCATGCCTGAAAGAGACGATCCAGTTATCAAAATTGGGAATGAAAAAAATTTTTGTTTTTGCAGATCCACCTCATCTTCTCAAGATTTTGAGAAATAACTTCTGTGAATTTGACATTCAATTCAAAGGGTGGGATGATAATCAAATCAAAATTGCCAAATTTGATGTTTTGAAAGAGTTCTTAGAATATGAGAAAAAGCAGAAAATGTCTGAGGTGTATCCATTAAAAATTAGTGATCGTCATCTTCATCCAAATTCTAAAGAAAAGATGAGAGTAAAATTAGCTGCGCAATTGTTTAGTCATAAAGTTTCCCGTGAATTGAGCTACTATGCCCAAAAAACTGGAAATAAATTAGCTGAAGATCTGGCAGAATTCACTTTTATAGTTGATAAACTTTTTGATACTTTTAATGCTTCTTCAGTAAATGACAAGGAATTGAGAACTCCTGTCACTCAAAATTCTAAACATAATTTTATTTGGAGAACATTCCGTAGAAGTCTTAAAGATTGGAAATTTGTGGTACGGCCTTCTAGCAAAAAGCCTCAAAAGAAGCCTCAAAGTCAATGTTTTAAATTTTGGCAAAGAAATATTATCGCTATCCAGTCCCTTTGGAAGAAAGTGAGGGAACTGGGAGTGAAAAGTATTAAAACTAGAAATCTGAATCAAGATCCTTTAGAAAATTATTTTGGTACTGTTAAGCAGCAGGGAGGCTGTAACACACACCCCACTTCAAGACTCTTTGTGGATATTTTCAAAATTTTAATGCTAAATTCTTTTGCAATGAATATACCAATTAAGAAAGGTAATGTTTTACACAACAATATTGCCCTACTCACAGATTTGCTGAACTCCAAATCTGCAAGTAGTGAGCCTGTTCATTCATTGGAAACTTTATTGAGGGAGGGACATTCTTCAAAGTCTTTAGCTTCACTTTGTTCAGTGAGTGAGGAGATTGAAGCTTGCACTGATTGGGTGAATAAACTCTGTAATGAAACCACAGAAGGGTTATTTGGTTGTGCCCAAAATTTACTGATTTCTTTCCTTCGAAAACGTTCAAATTACCATTTCCCCTCTTCTTCTTTCCAATGTTTCCAAAGTATTTACCTTTGTACCCATTCAGAACCTTCCTTGAACAACGTGTGGCAAGTGTACCTCTTTAAATTCCACTTTGGCTTCGGATATGTTTAAAATTTTTCTTTCAACACTTCAGCAATTACAGAAGTATGGGTACAAGCCACACTTGTCTGAGGAGTTGAAGGCTTATGCCAAGGCTATTACTCTTCAAGATCTTTCTTGCAGCGTACATAAAGATGAATTATATGAAGCAATTTTAAATTTTATCATTGATTTTGCAATTAAGAAATTTTGTTTTAAAGTAAATAGTTGTATCAGAGATGCTGCAAGAATCACAAATCCAAGAAAATAATTTCCAGCAAGTTTTTAGTTTCTGTGTTACATTTATATTTTGAAGTGAGATCTCTTAGGTCACAAAAGTGGAGACATCTGTTGTTGTTGTTGTTGTTGTTGTTGTTGTTGTTGTTATTAATATTATTATTATTATTATTATTATTATTATTATTATTATTTAATACCATTATTCTTGTTGTTGTTAATGATAGATGAAATCCCAGAGAAAATTCTGTGATGTGGTAAAATGAAATTTCATTACTAGTTAATACAAGTATATCTGCACAAATCCCCACCATTCAGGCTTCTTACTGACTAGCATGGCACATTGCACAAAATGACTTTATAAGATTTGTTTTAGTGGTTCAAAAATGAAGCGAATAACAGCTGGATAGAATAGACCAGGAGAGATACCAAACTGCAGCATTAACGATTTTTAAGTAATTTTCTTCAAGATTTACTATGGGTGGATCCAAATAAAAAAAAGAACCTTTATTAACAAATTTGAAGATAACTTATAGTACTAATACTTTTCTGAATGTAAATGACATTAGGATTGTGAAAGTCATATAAAAGTCGTAAAAAAAGTTAAAGGATTGAACAGAATTTGAATGTAATTATTCAGGAACTATTTGATGGTATTAATTTGGATTTTCATTATCAAAAATGTGAAAAAGATGAAAAATGTTGAACAAAATTGAAGAACTAACTTTCAAAATATTTTTAATAATTTTTGTATGTATGATTTTTGTGTATGATAAGTTTCTAGAAAATAGATTAAAATACTTAAGTGGAATTGAGAATTAATTAATTCATTGAGTTAGAGGAATTTGAGATAATAAATATTTTTGCTCTATCAAATCAAGTAAGCAAGTTTTTCCAATACTTAAACAAAGAATTTATTGCAATTAGGAAAATTAAAACTAGAAAATAAGTAAATACATTTTTTTATGTTAAAAAATTAATTCGAAAACAAGGATAATAATTTCTAAATCAGCTAAATAGAGAGGATACACTGAATTTCCAATGAAATTAACATAAGTAAAATTTAAAAATAACATTATAAAAGAAAATGGGAACTTATTGCTTTGTGACATGTAAGTTATGAGGACCAAAATGAATTACTCATTTGTGAAAAGTGTTAATGAAAGTAGGAAACTCTTCAGTTTAAACATGAATTCTTGTAACAAAGATTTAATTATCTTATTCCAACATTATTAAGATATACCTATTTAAATAATCTTTGTAGTCCCATGGTTCCTTTGCTCACATTACCTGTTATAACATCTTTGTTAATGAGTATTTAGTTCGATCTCACACCATTGTTTGTATTTGTATATTGGTTTTCTTATTTTGTAAAACAAGTATTTTAGTTTTCATTTAGTTTTTTCTGCTTGCTAGTTGGAAATTATGTGGTATGTGTCCTAATCTCAAGCCCCTCTTGATTCTTATATCAAACAATGCAAGGATTTCTTATCCAGATAATGACAGTAGTGTCATCAAGACAATGTTATATTTAGAGTTAAAACATGTTGAAAAGCTTGACATTAATGGTCCACATAATATTTATTTTCCTGATTGTTTCTTGCAACTTTTGTGTTCTTTGATAAATTTATGCAGATATATGGGGCCTGCAAAATATTCAGAAAAATTGACAAACTTATTTCTTCTTTAATGTCATAATGCAATGACAACTTTCAAAATGTTACAAATTAGGTTCAATAGCATTTTCAATGAGTGTGGTTAATTATTGATATTAATTTTAGTCTCCTTTTATTATTGTGATTTTTTATATTGTGTGCATTCTTTATAAAACATTTTGTTGTAACTTATTTCTCCGCAATTTTGAGTTCAGTAGTGTTTAATTGTTTTTTAAGATTTTATGATGTCAATGCTTTGATTTTTTTAGGTTTTGAACTAATTTTGTTAAATTTGTAATGTAAATAATAGAATGTTGGTTGGTTCTGTGATATTTATTTTATATTATATTTTCAAGTTTTTAATTTTCAGAGTGTAGTTGTAAGTTTATTATTTTGTTTTAGAATCATTTTATACTGTATGATTTAAACTATAACTTCCATATTTAATTTTGTAGTGGAAAAGAAAAAAATAAATATTTTTTTTTCCTTTTTAAAAATGTCTTTTAATTAACAAGTTACCCTTGCCCTTCCCAAAAGCAATATATAAATAATAATTATTAATTTCCTAGGAAGCAAATGCATGGAACGTCTAACTACATGGCAAAGAGTAATACGCTTTCCGTATGCGACTACCGCGACATGTACGAACGTCACTGCAACTACTTGGCAGAAGTTCGTTACACGACGGTCCGTCAACACGGCCGTGTCCGCCCACTGTCGTTGGGTGCGATAGCGTGGCCCCATGCGCAGGAGGTGGGCGGGGTGGGTCGACCTAATATCATATCATTCCAATAAAAGGCTATCTCCCCTTGACCTCGCCTCAACCGCCTACAAAAATGCGCACAATTCCAGCACTCTATAATTTTAACATGCGCTTCGAGTGGGTGTTATGGGTGATAAGACACGACCGCCAACTCACCAGCCAAGAGCTCGCGTGCGCTGTCTTCACTACCTCCGTCAAGGTGGCACCCCCACTTTATGGAAATTCAAAAACAACTAGCCTATAATTTTGTACGAAAATAAGAAATTTTGTACTAAACTATAAACCGCTAAAAACGGCGTTCAAAAGTGGGGGTGCCAGCTTGACGTCAAGCTGGCACCCCCACTTTTCACAAATGCAAAATAAACTAGCCCATAATTATCTACTAATTATGTACTAATTTTGTACCACAATAAATACTTTTGTACTCGATTATAAACAATTAAAAAACCGGTTTTAAAAACCATCTTTGCGCATATATTTCAGATATTTTAAAACCCATTTCAAATCAGATATCAAAATCAAAATTTCTACAATAGTTAAATACTCCAGTAATCTTTCCCGAGTAATAATTTCAAACTTTTATCTGGTTCCCCTACAGAGATATTAAAGGCAGAAAACCGGAAATATTGCGTGCAGTTTAAAAGAAACGTGTCGATCATGGCACTTTCCTTTATCACAAACTCAATATCAACTATCTCATAAATATCTACAAATTATGTTCTAATTCTGCATCACAAGAAATAATTTTGATTATAAACAATTAAAACGGTTTCAAAAACCTTCTTTGTACGTGCATTTCAGATTTTTATAAAACCCATTTCAAATCAGATCTCAAAGTTAAAATTTCTACTATAGTTTGGTACTTCAGTAATCTTTCCCGTGTAAAAGTTTCAAACTTTTATCTGGTCCTCCAAGAGGGATATTAAAGGCAAAAAACGGGAAATATTGCGTGCAGTTTAAAAGAAAAGTGTCGGTCATGACACTTTCCTTTCTCACAAACTCAATATCAAATATCTCATAATTATCTACTAATTATATATTAATTCAGTATCACAATAAATAATTTTGTACTCGATTATAAACAATTAAAAAACCGGTTTCAAAAACCTTCTTTGTACGTGCATTTCAGATTTTTTTAAAACCCATTTCAAATCAGATCTCAAAGTTGAAATTTCAACTATAGTTTAGTACTTTAATAATCATTCCCGTCTAATAATTTCAAACTTTTATCGCATTCCCTAACAGAGATATTAAAGTCTAAATTTGGAAAGTATTGCATGCCGCTTAAAAGAAAAATGCCCGCCAGGGCACTTGCCTTTGTCAGACACTCAAAATCTACTAGCCCATAATTATCTACTAATTATGTAATAATGTTTTACCACAATAAATAATTTCGTGCTCGACTATAAACCATTAAAAATGGGTGATATCGTAAGCTTCCGCGGCCAGAGTCATGATTTGGGCTGTCCGGGTGGCAGTACAGCCCTGAAGAGGACCGCGATATGTCGGTCGAAACGTCGGCACCCCAGCCTTCGACGCGGCGTCACCCGGACAGCCCAGATCAATTAAAAATGGGCTTTAATTATGCTCTTTTCGCGTACATTTACGGTGTTTTTGACAAGTCAGGCAAGTGAAGGATTGCTTGACAAGTGAGGGCAGGCAATTTGTGAACCTTTTTGAAGATTTCAATGTGATTTTTTATATTGCATAAACTCGTGAAAGTTTTCTTAATATTTAGGTAGTTTAGTTTTCTCAAATAAAAAGTCAAAATTGTGTTTATACCGGTTTTCTCGAAGTTTTCCGATCCGAACCAACAATGGAAAGTTAGAAAACTCATTTCGATTCACAATTTGTCACAACGGGCAGACAGGAAAGTTAGACTTTGAAAACGGAAATTGCTGTGGTAACTAGGGCCGTATTTCTAAATACGCTGAGTAGACTGCAGCCTATACCGGCAGTTTTAGGGGCGACTATTCGACAATTTATTCAAAAGTTAAAAATACATATTTGGAACGTTAATACCATTTTCCGTACGAATTTAAAAAAATATTATGTGGAAATAAGTAGTGATGGGTCGATACCTGAATTTCCCGATACTCGATATCGTTACCTGTCTGAGAGCTTTGATACTCGATACTGGATACCATACTACTTTAAAGGCTCAGCAGCAAAAGTTATTCAATCAGAATTGGAAGGATATATTTTGTTCTTCACAAAATGCATACATGTTCTATTTTAATATTTAAAAACTGTTGAGGTGAACATACCTTTTCTGATAGTTTTTAAAGATTGATATTAAGGAAAACTAACATTCTAACTCTTTCTGGGTCCATTATATTTCTTTTATTTGTCACATATCAATCTAGCTGTACTGGAAAGTTTCTCCGAAAACATTGTAGCTGCTGGAATGCACAGGTATCGAACAGCTCTTTTTCTTAATTTAGGGAGAGTTATTTTGTTTTTCCAGTAAGATTTGTATCAGGAGGAAGAAAGTCTGCACATTTAGTTCAACTTCTTTTCTGTGGTTTCGTGTACACAGCATATTTCGTGGTCTCTCTTCAGAATATTCCTACAAAGAGACCACATGTCAATGCATTTTCGGGGGTTCAGTAGTTGAGAATGCTTACAAAATTAATTAAAATTTCGAACAATAAATGCTTATCTAATTTGAAATTTCTAATGTAGATAATGAAAATGAGTTATTCGGAATCATAAACGGTACGGATTTCATTTTTTTTAACAACTGAAATATCGGAAAATCGAAATCGTGATTAAAGGGTTGTTGTTTTCTTGTGGGCATGGTGTATCTAGGTTCAAGATGTTTAATTAATACCTTGAATCTATTGTCCTCCATAATAGTGATTGATTGATTATCTTGCGTATCATGTAACCAGATTTTCGTTATTGCTTTTGAACGGTTGTCTCCTGATTTAAATCTGTTCTTTGTGGCAAAAAAATAAATGAGTGTTGGAGTTTGATGATCTTGACAGGGCTGGATAAAGGAAGTGACAAAGGAAAGTGTCATGACCGACACTTTTCTTTTAAACTGCACGCAATATTTCCCGTTTTTTGCCTTTAATATCCCTCTTGGAGGACCAAATAAAAGTTTGAAACTTTTGCACGAGAAAGATTACTGCTGTACCAAACTATAGTAGAAATTTCAACTTTGAGATCTGATTTGAAATGGGTTTAAAAAAAATCTGAAATGCACGTACAAAGAAGGTTTTTGAAACCGGTTTTTTAATTGTTTATAATCAAAATTATTTCTTGTGATACAGAATTAGAACATAATTTGTAGATATTTATGAGATAGTTGATATTGAGTTTGTGAGAAAGGAAAGTGTCATGACCGACACTTTTCTTTTAAACTGCACGCAATATTTCCCGTTTTTTGCCTTTAATATCCCTCTTGGAGGACCAGATAAAAGTTTGAAACTTTTACACGGGAAAGATTACTGAAGTACCAAACTATAGTAGAAATTTTAACTTTGAGATCTGATTTGAAATGGGTTTTATAAAAATCTGAAATGCACGTACAAAGAAGGTTTTTGAAACCGATTTTTTAATTGTTTATAATCAAGTAGTTGACGCGCCCGGAAACACGAAAAAATCAATCAATTAATCTACTCCAGAAGGGTTGTAAGACTTCTGGAGGTGGACATCCACGGGGCGCCGCCGCCGCAACTCCCGGAGGTCAACGAACCGATGCCCTGCCGTGGCATCACCACCGCCGGCGGCGGCGGAGGTCATTGGCGACGATTAGAGAGTATAGAGACGTCCAGAATGACGTCACTTCGTTTGGCGAGAAAGTGTTGTGTGGCAACCTTTGCTGCGCACATAAGCGATTCAAAGAATGAATAAGTTTTTGGCTGTGTTATCGGGTTTGCGATTCATATCATATTTGTTATTTACAATTATATTTGCTTTCTTTCGGTGGCTGAAATACAGTTTGTGATACGATTCGTTCACGCGCAAGAATAAAAATTATGTGGCAAACAGTAGGCAAGAAAACGAAGACCTTCCTGCAGTACCTGACTTTGACTTTATGCACCCTAGGCTGTCAAATGTTTTAACGCCCTAATATTTTCTTTTTTGACAAATTATTTACAGTGGCGAAGCTAGTCTTGAAGTTGGGTATTCTGAAAATTTTATCTTACATTTTTTACTGCAATTGAACGGTACGTACTGAATTGTACGGTATACTGAATCGGTGTACAGAAATTACCAATTCTGATATTTCTCATGGAATTTCTCAGAATTGCCTTTACCCTCTTTAATGTAATCATATTCCTTTCACATTTAGCTGTAGGTAAAGAGAAAGTTAGACTGAGTTGTCTCAAAAGAACATACTCAAGATCATTTTTTCTAGACAAACTTGTCTAACAAATTCTTCAGCAACAAATCTGCAACCATGTATTTTGCATTATCAATGTATACATTTGTCAGTTCATTTCGAAACTGCTCACTGTCAAAGAATGGATATTGTTTTATTAGGAGAGAAAACTTTTCTGAACGAAAGGACTCAAAAAGTTCATTCATAGTCATGTCTAGTTTGATGCAGATTGCAATAATCTCTTCATATCTAACATGGTATGTTATTACGTATCCATACTATTTCTATCTCTACGGCATATTGCTTGTCCAACGCCTCTTACATTAGATTACTATTATTAAAGGAGGCATTGACTAGCCTCATGATTTCACGTTGTTGAGCGAAAACCGCATTTCGATATCGTGAACCGTTGAGTAGTTATGGGACTGGCGCATAGTAAGTGGAACATTCTCAATAAGACTAACGGTCGTATTCATAGACATCGGTTTAGTCCGGTGGCAGTCGGTACTAAGATAGTCCGGACTACTGGCAGACCAGACCACGTTAGTCTCTGCCGTGTTCATAGACGCTCTTACCCGTCGGACTACCTTAGTCCTGCGCAAAGAGTATATCTAATATAAAGAGTTTATCTAATATTGGTGATATCTACACAATTAGTACAGGTTTAATTTTTGAAAGCAGTTTCCAAATCGGAATCGATATTTTGAGTAATGCCTCAAATAATTTTTTGATGGTATTCGAAGGAAGACGGAAATATGTGAACAATATATACGGTTTTATACGACTATTACAGATGATACGAGACCGTTTGGTTGTGTTACAGCATCACTAGTTTGATAAGTGGAGAAAAATATATTGAGATTGAAAGGGACGGAAGCATAAACCGACTGCCCGGCTTGCCAGCCTGAGAACACGGACTCTTCCCGTGCCGCAGGCCGCCGGGTTCCACCGTTCGGCCGCGACGAGGGAGCTCCCACAAAGGTGGGGGGACGCAACGGTGTGGAGCGGGAAGGAAGGGTGATGTGTTTTTCCGAAATTTCACTTTACGCCGCTCCTATTCATTCGATTTGCATGGTTGACACGGCGTTGGATTCAGGAAGCACGTCGTCATCGCGCTATAAGCTCAAATGTTTTAACTTCTTCTCGGAACTGAGAACAAATTTCTAAAAAAGTTTTGGAAATCTTTTTTGAAGAAACGGCTTCGTAGCGTAAATTCTATTTTAAAAAGGAGTCCACTGCCGTTTACAGATTGAAAATCTGGCAATTTTTTCAGACGTTATCGGTCTAGTAAATTTTTCTTATTTTGGTGCTGTCTCGTGGTGGCGACAAATTGAACTAGTTGTCGGTAGATTTAGCCTTAATACCACGTTGTCCGAATAGTCTTGTCGAAGCGAATTTTCTGCATCAGCGATTAATTTTTCTTTGAAACAAACAAGTACATATTTTTGAAAGTATTGGTAATGTTTCCGTAGATAAGAACATTCTATTCCTTAAAATTCTTGCGCTAACTAATGATTATGTAGTTTTCTGAGGAAAATTTAAGCAATTTTTGGTTAAATTAATAAATGTCCGAATAGTTTGTCACTGAATTCATAGTTTGTACGTAGCAGGTGACTGGAGCGCTTCTCATTCACTGGCGGACACGATAGAAACTAATCTGATTTCACCATGATGTAATGTCCTTGCATCGTAGTGCATACAAAATTTGCCGCGAGCTCGCTCAGTTAACGCTAGTTGCCCACAGGTTGCCCATCAGCCATGTAATTGCATGTGCAGACTGTTATTGCTTAGTGCCACTTTTAATTCTCGCTGTAAGAAATTAACATGCAGACAAACTGATACAGTGCGAGTGCTCTGTGACCATCAGGCCATGGTGTTTTGGGTACGGAGTATGGGTTATGGTGGAGAAACGAGCGTGACTATCTGAATAATTGCAGCCAGGCTGCATTGATTACCGGTGTTTCCTCTTGTAACTGACCAAAAGAACGTGTGATGGTGTGCAGTTTGCAGCTCTGTCCTCAGTAATTTCACTCGAGCACGTGTGTTGCAACCATCCTTTAGTGTTCTATGGTTGCAACTGTTATATAACCTCGTTATATAGCATTATTGGCGCAGTACAGCGCAGAAGAGGATCGCGATATGTCGGTCGAAACATAGACACCTCAGCCTTCGACGCGGCTTCACCCGGACAGCCCAGATCAGTTCAATAAAACTTGTGTGGTAGGTTACAAAAGTTACGATTTTGGGAGTCTGTTTAAGGAGCATTAAATAGGAATTAAATTTTTGGTATGATTCGCACCATGTTATCATAAGAAACAACATTCCCCCATCTCCGGATTGGCAACAAGCACACTGTATGCGAATTGCTAATTTTTGCAACAGGAACTGCTATTTCTGAGTAATCTTTCCCTTCCACTCAAAATATTTGATGTGGATAATTGTCTTTTGTGCTGTATATCGTGAGCTATCACAATTTTGGTTTCTCTTTATAAAATTCTGAAGAAATTATTCCTGCGAGATATATTATCAGAAGGTCAAAGATTGTTTTAGCCCACATCATAATTGAAATTCATATTGCTTATCCTTATGGAATCAGGGTTTGTGAATCTTTATTTTTTATAGCAAATATGCTAACATGATTCAGTTCTGTGGCTAATAGAAATATATTGTATTGCTTGTTTCAGTGTGTTTTGATTTGTTCTCAATGCTGCAGCAGTGGAAGAATATGGCAACGGTTGTTGGAACGGAAGAATACTGCACATGCAATCATCACTCAAATGCTGCCTTGACACGTGGACCAAGTGGAGTGGGAAAGGGTCAACATCGTTTGGCTTGCGTCAGTGAGTGAAGAACAGTAGAATTAATAATTTTTTGTTCATGTCTTCTATTTCCTTACTTAGTGTGAAGGGAAAGAAGCTGTTTTCATTTGTAGTTCATGAAGTTCATGATTTAAGGTGTATTATTGATTGTTAGTTCTTGATTAATGAAGGCACGTTAAGTTTGAAACAAATCACTAACATAAAGATCAAGTAATTGTTTGGGAAGTAAATACAAAGTGTGCCTGAAGAAGGGTTTTGCTTTTGTGTAACAGTGTGCTGTTTGAATGTTTTCTCCTTCAGGTTATGAAAAGTTGAATTTAAATTTCTCTCTCCTGGCTATTTATTATTATTATTTATTTATTTATTTTTTTAAGATAAAACCAAATAGAAAATTATCTTTTGATTAATGCAATAATAAGATATTTGCTATTATAATTGCTCGTTGATGGAATTGCATGATGTGTGAACTCTAATGGGAGTCTTTATAAATCACTACTTTTCAGGAGTCTTAATTAATTAATTAATTAATTAAATAATCCAAACATATCAACTATGTTGGAGTTTTCACCACACATTCAATAGTTTATAGCTGGGATTTAGGGCTTTGTAAAAGGGTAACGCATTTGCTAAGTCATATTGCCTTGTCTGAAGCAACCACCAGTGAGAAACAAGCTTTTTCACGTTCAATACTTTACAGTTGACACGACACAACATAAACGAATTATTATTTCAGAAACTTTGGAGAAATGATCTTCAAAGTAGCTTCATAATTTAAATACTGTCAACATTCCTACATGAGGGTTCAGTAGAGATTAGAACTTACGATTATTGAGGCAATTGTGATATAAGATATTATGAATTGAATGCTTATTGATGCTTTTATAATTGAATACCTCCTGGCAAAAAAGCAAATTTTTCAGTACTGGTATAAAACTGATTGCAATGCCACTTTCAATTTCAATGTATTTCATGTTACATAATACAAGAACATGTACCGTACCAACACCTGCAGAAAACTTCACATCCCTGCACCTCACAGAGGGCAAAGCCCTGTGGGTGAGAAATGATGTAACGCAATTCTAATTTTTACAATAGAGATAGTATCAAGTTTTGAACACACAAATACCAAAACTACAATAAAGTAGAAATAATAATAGAGAAAATTAATTACAATAGAGAAAAAAAATACATTCATGGACAAAAGTCAGAGTGGAAGGAGAAAAGGCTTTGCTATTGCATCAAATACTTAACTTCCTCTTCGCTTAAGTTTACCAGCAATTTTCTTAGTAGCTTTCTATTAACTTATTGTTCATATTTGAACAATTTATATCTTCATTCAAATGATTACAGTTCGTATAAGGCAATTAACACATGGCTTCTCCTGCCTATGTCTTTGTTAACTTTTGGAGGAGTGATTACAGGCACTTATCATGTCTTTTTGTGGCTTCATGAAGTCATTATGCAGGTAGGAAAAGCTGTACAGCAGAGATTTATGTAAATAAAATTTCCTAATGAAAATCAATTATTTTCCGTGAATAAGTTCTTCGAGGAGTATCACTTGTCTTTAACAAAGATTGTCCCAATAATTGATTTTGGAGTAATTAAGGGTTTAATCATCCTTGCATGGCCTTTGCCCCAGGTGTTAATCCCATATCTAGCCAAAGACTGAAAGAAAGCATAACAAATCATAAGTAATTGTTTGCCAATTCGATAATGTATGTCATAGCGCCGCTACGACATGGAAAGGGAGCAGAAGGGCTAGCCAGTAACACTACACTCGTTGCTTGTTTATTACATGCTCTGGTACATGGCTCCACTTATATCAGGCGCAGGTGCAAGGCCGTGGACAAGTCACAGGCAGTGACAGCATCCTTGCGTCGGGTTCAGAACTCAGTGGGAGCGCCTAGTCGCTGAGATGCGTCCAGGGTTGTTTGCTCCCTGAGCGTGAAGCCCGCGCCACGAGTCCACATGAATGTCCCAGTGATCCCGAGTGGAGTGCCTAGTCGCGGTTAGGAGTCCAGGTGTATTCACTCGGTCAAAAAAAGCTGAAGACTGCCCTCCGTGTTTTTCAATTTTTCCCCCCGCCAGCATTTCTGGCAAGGCGGGAATTTCTTCAATATTCGGAGTACATTATTTTCTCCCGCATTGCTACTTGTGGAGATTGGAGATTGGGGCGGGCTGTATCTTAAATAAACTAATTACCCTAACTTATTTCTAACTTAAAACTAAACATCAAGCCTCTTTGGGCAAATTGTTTCTAATATAATAACTTGTTTGTGTTTTGAATTAGTAAGTTCTTAATATTGTTCTTGTTTCTTATTTTCCCTTCTTTTTTCATTCGCACTCTCATTTATAATTAAAACTATATTTACAATCGCATTCATTTGCCTATTCATACCACACTACGCTATGCACACTTTAACACTTTTTATGCTACGGAGCCGACTGCATCTGCAGATTGTATGATCCCCAGTTGTAAACCTTCATAAAATAAATAAAAATAGAATCATTAGTAAATGAAATAATATATAACTAGTAAAGGTTACAGTGGACAACACATTTTGCCCTTCTGATCATTTGTGTGTAATGGGAAGAAACACACAATACAATAACTGAAGATAGAAAAAACTCCCAAAAAGCACTTTACCTCAGTTTCACTTCTTTCTGGAGACTCGGGTCGAATTCCTAAATTCCGATCCTCTGCATCCTCCGCCTCCAGTTGCTGGTGCTGTTGGTGGTGATGGTGGTGGTGGTGGTGGTGGTGCTGCTGCTGCTGCTGCTGCTGCTGCTCCGCATACCCCAAGGTCTCAGTTGCTTAAAAAGAATACAAAGTTTGAAACTGCAGGAACTGTCATTTCAATACACATAGTGCTGAGTTATTGGAAGTAGGCACAGGGATTCATTCTACTTCACTTCTCAACCTTTCGAATGCTTATATGAAAAAGTATATTTATCTACAAGATTTATTTGCTTTAAGGTGCACATCATATTATACTATTCTTTCTGTTACGCTTCGTAAATATTACTCATTGGAAAACACATCAGAGTAACACTTCACTTTAAGAAATTGTGCACATAAAAAATATATCAAATAATAATGAAAAAGTTAAAAAAACGAATGAATTACAAACCTGATGTAGGCTCAACCATTCCAGCATCTGCATCATATGGATTATGAAATCCAACAGCAGCGCTACCAATCAGTTGGTTTATTTTGGCACTCAGTGGAGGGAGGGTTCTCATTGTTGAGGGTCCATCACCTATTCAAATCAAAATACATCATAGTTATTAGGTTATTATCAATTTAATATACATGAATCTTATTTTTACCTGTTTTATTGGCTTCCATCCTCGTTGACAAGAGCTTCTTTGCATTTTTTTTTTTTTTTTAATTTGACCACTCTTTTTTCAGGGTCTCGGCATCCCTGTGGGCCAAAGATGTGCGAGAATTATAAATTGTCGCAATCTTCGGCCAAACGTCAGCTCTTTGTACTTTTGTGGACCCATCCATCTTCTTATTTTCGACTAAAGATATAAATTCTTCCACAAGGGAAACAAGTAATTCCTTTTCAGAAGCATGCCAATTTGGGCTTCTCTGGTGCTTTTCAGAGAATCCTTGAGACATCTTTTGATGTTTAGAAACTAACTAATAAAAAAGATGAAAGAATATATTAAAATTACACTACAACTTGTGTGTACTCGAGAGTAAAATAACCCCCCAGAAGCATGGTGAAACGCTTATATTCTACTCGAGAGTAACTATCGTGGAGTAAATGCATATTCTTGAGTAACTACTCTTCACTTGACTCGACTGTTGGTGAAACTGGCCCTTAATGGGTTAAAGAGCTAAGTTAAACGAACAGATTTCATTAACAAAATACTCTATCTTAAATATTAGTTGTAGGAGGGAGTTCATATAAGATGAATACTAGTATTTTTGAAAATTCAGAGGTTTATAAAAATCATCTTACTGGATTTTTATTTAAAATGAGACAGTATGATTTCCCTAGTTACTCGCAAAAAAAAAAAAAAAGGTTTTGCACTTCCAGAAGTTTTAAGGTTAAAATTACCTCGGAAATTTCGTCAATTCGCTTTGTAACGACTGGAATTCCTCATGAATCTCAATTATCCCCAACTCTTTTCAATATTTTCATATCTGATATACCTTTACTAATAAATTAAGAAATTACTTTTTTGCAGACCACACAACAATCTATACATCACCAAAATCTAAATGTAATTAGAGATAAGATGATGTAAATATCCTCTCTGATTGTCCCAATAAATGTAACATTCTCATTAGTCACTCTAAATGTGAGGCTAAAATGTTTGCCTTAAGAAACACAAAACTAATCTATCTCCTAATTCTAGATAACAAAGCAATTAAGTGGCTTCCTACTTCACAACTAGCATAATATTTAGGACTTTATTTTAATCGTCGACTCACATGGAGATATACATTACAAAAGTAGCAAAAACCACTAATATCAAAATGATTTAGTTATACCCACTTATTAACAACACTCCAAACTTAACATTGGAGTATAACTTAACAAACATAACACCTATATCACTTTTCAAATACGTAATACGACCTTCGTTAAAACATGCTTGCCCCATTTGGAGAGATTCTGCTCCAGTACATCCAGAAACTGCAAATTACATGTTATTACGAACATTATTTATAACGATCACTCAAAAACTACTCGGAGTTTACTCACATTTTCAAAATAATTTACATGACGTTATTTAAATATCATTTTAAAGAACAGATTTCATTAAGAAAAATCTCTGTATTCAACATTGAAGTTTGAATACGCCAAAAAATTCAAAATTTTCGAAATTTGAGAATTCGAAGAGTTCAACTAAAACGGACCTGTGCCTTTTTAAAAACGCACTTTGCTCTATACAGGAGAAATAGAGACAAAACTTGAAGAAATTGATGTAAGATCTGCCTATTTTGAATGCTGTACCATGAATGTAACCATTCCTGTAAATGAATGTATTCTTCTTACATCTGCTCGCTCTTATTCAGTCATCTTATCCTGTTCCTTCTCTTACAATCCAACATGTCAGCAATTATTTGCGTTGTATGCTGCCTGTAACACATTTATGGAAATAATACAAACATAAGTTGAAACATATATACGAATCAATTTGAAACCCTCGTTTCACCCACTTTTTCAAAACTAACCGTTCTGTTCCTAGTTTGAACGTTTTAGGAAAACCTTATTTTTTGTAGCTCACTAATACTGTGTTGTCCTTACAGTAGGTTCGCCTCATAAGAGTTTTTTTTCTATCAGTATTGACAATGTAGCAGTGATGTTGAACATTTTAAAGAAACAGTGTCGAAAATTAATATTATGAGAGAAAGTTTTCTTCCAGTTATTAGCTCTTCACTAAATCAGTTATACACAAAGTATATTATCAATTTGGCAAAATCCTACACTTACTTGAAGATGTCCAGTTTCACAGAAATTCATATATTTGACAGTTCTGTAACAAAGAATGTCACCAAATTTTACACAAACTAGGAGTTAAATAGCAACAAACTAGGAGTTCAATACCTAGATAATATAATTCGCTAGGTAGATAATCAAACTACAGAAGTGGACTAAAACTATGTTCTCAATTAACAGGAGTTACATTCGAATACACTGAATAGGAATGACACGCAGTAACTTAAATTTAAAATACACTTCATCACAAATTTTAGTTTTGTTTCTGAGAATATAAAAATCAAGAAATGTTATGACCTTTTAAACAAAATCACACAAAATCCACAAAGGAAGCTTCGCCACTTTCCTTGTGATTACACGGTATTCCTACCGTGTACTAAAGATGTAAGGTAAAACACTGAAATGAAAAATTCAATTACTTCATGCCTTAACCTTAGAATTAGCTTGTGATTTGTTTGTGTATGAGAATTTATTAAAATTCAGCAATCTTTTTCATTTCATTGTCAACAAAATGGAAAATGGAAACAATATTTGAACTTACCTTTGGATCAATGCGAATTTCTTCTTTTAACTTTTTAATAGTTCAAGGTCATATAACAGAGTTACTGCAAAAAATGCTGTGAGTAATCTCTATCACGCCTCAATAATTATTTTTTTGCCACCGGCAAGAAAAGAAAATCATAACATATATTGCATTAATTTGTCCTAGTTGTCACCCCAGTTGGAGCTCATGAGACATTTTTAATGTTTTAGAACAGCCTTTACTTCCTCAGGCAAGTCCTTTTTAATTTCTGCGATACTTGCAGAAGTTCGCAGACTTGTGATGTACGGGTCAGACGTAAACAGGAATCTATTAAAGATATCACATACATTTTTTCCCTAGAACACTGCCGCGAATTCTTGCTTCGGAAAAGTTTAAAATCTTTGTTCCTGTGTCTGAAGCTTCTTCTGATAGTGTGCCTATAAAAATTGAAATTAAAACACATAATTTTCTTTAAAAAATTGAAATTTGTAAAAATCTTTAATGTCTAGGTACATGTTCCTAATGCAGAAGCTTTAAACGATAATTTCGATACTGAATTATCACACATGCTACAGAGTAATTTATATGCTTTGTGTAAATAATACATAAAACAAACTTAATTGAATTAAATCATTTGCAACTTAAATATTCTATTTGCTATGATACTTAGAAAATGTTCGCAGAAATTCTAAAGTAAAAAACAAACAAACAACTAGATATGGTATTTATGTGTACAGTTGTACGCATTAATAACAGTACAGTAAACTTAAAAAAAACAATATTTTTATTTATACAAAAAATTATTACCTGTTGGTAAAAGAGTTTGAGAAATTATTTCTCTTTCATGGACTAAAATTTTGTGGACAGTGGGGGTGAACGGCCAAAAGGCATATTCATTCTTCAAAATTTTAGCAGTTTCTAATGTATATTTACCAAATTTATTTGCATCCAGATCTTGGGAAATATTAATAGTAGTCAAAATTACCCCAAATCTAAATATAATACTTTTATCTACTCCTAAAATTGCCGCAGCAATTTCAGGTTCCTTAAAGAACCTTCTGGCTGTGTTGCCATCATTCGATGATCCGAATTCAGCCTTCGGAGTATCCACTATTAGTCCCATCTGTCTCCAAAATTTTGTTTGTATTTCTTGTTTTCTGTTTTGAACCGAATTGCTCTCTTCTGGAGTAAGACGTGTTCCCTTCGCACGGCAATTTTCTGGCAACACCATTCGATATGCTGTTTTTAAAATAAATTCAAAACATTTAATTCGCGCATGCAAAGGTGAGAGTCCATATTTCATGCGCTGAAAGTTTGTATAATTTGATTTTAATCCCTCATATCACAGATCACTCATGTCTTTTGGACCACAATCACAAATGTAGCATCTCGAAGAGCTGTTATTTCCTTCTATTGCATTTACTGCTTTTGTATCAATCATTGTTAAAAATAGATGATGCTCAATTTCAACAAGTTTATTTTCGAAGTCTAATTTTGTCGGTGCTAGTGTAGAGATTTCGTTTTGCATGCGATTATGTTCGCACAGTATAGCCGACAGTCTCTCTCTCATAAGCAATTCGAAGAGGGCGACAGTATCTGCGAAAAATATTTATATTTTAATGGTTTAAAAATATTTCTAAATTACTGGAAAAGAAACAAAATTTTAAAGTTAAAAAAATTGTGCCTTGTAGAAGATGGAAATTTATTTTCCCATACTGTGGAAAAATTGTGTCTACTAATCGCATAGGAACTTAAGTCGTAATAAATACCGAGCATCAGAAAACGAACTTGTTTTGAACACTTGCTTGCAAGCGTCATGGCCGGAACTTCCATCGAAACCCCATTTGTAGTACATATTTAATTTTTCATTTTCCAGACTACCGTTTTCATAAGGCGTGTTACAGTGTGGTCCACAAGACTTCGCAACTTAACTGTAGCTACATTTTCTTCCACAATAATGTTATCAGGATAACATTTCTTCGTGGCTTCCAACAACTTTTCATAACTTGGAAACCTGTTGAAATCTGATATAAAACAGAATAAATGTCATGCGCATTACTTTGAAATATTATGAAGCATTTTTAATTATTTCATTTTAATTTTATACTTAGCTTTCTCGAATTAAATCGCAAGTTTGTGTAACCTTTCTTCGACAAATTACAATTCAAAGCAATTGCTAAAGCCGCTTCAGAACTTTTCTCTCTAGGAATTTTTGAACATTTATTGTAAATATTCAAAATTTCAGCTGCAATATCCATATTTTCTAACATAATTTCAATTACTTTCGCAGCTGCGTAGTGTCCTTTCTTTAAGGCAGAAGAAGCTGCAAATAATAATGTGGAACTATGTTCTTTTGTTAATTCAGATGTTCTGCGTCTTTTTTGTGATCCTGAGAGATCATCAAAAGCCTTTCGTTTGAGTGAATTTCCTGTACTCGAATCATTGGTATGGGCATTTGCCTCATACAGATTGTCATTTAAAAAGTTAGAAAAGTGTGATTCGAATCGGCTCTCAGTACATACTCCGTATTCATCACTTTCTCTGCAAATTGAAGTTCTGATTTATCTTCCAAGAATGATTTGTAAGACCATAATACACAACTAAAATTTTGAATTATGCAAATATGTGTTTTCCTTAAATGTGAAAAATATGTTACACTCCAAAATATGGGCAAAAAATGAGGAATGGTTGGATTGTTACCACATATTGTTCTGACCTATTTCAACATATTTAATTCTAATTTTATTTATACACTCACTCAAAAAAATATTCGGACACCTACGATTTTATCATATTTTCTTTTATTTAGAAGAGAATATTAAACTTGTCGTAATTTTGGTGATAAATAATAAAAGACGTGCATTTCATATGTTAGAAAAATATACAAGTTTAATTTTCACATTAAAAATTATTAAACTACAATTAATTTGAAGAAATCTTACTTCTTCGGAACGTCAAAAAAATATTCGTACACATAATATAAACCAATTAATAACACTAAATAAAACAAATAAATATATACAAGGGGTGTTCAGAAAGAAACGGGAATTTTGTTATTGCGAGTGTGGTAATAGTCTGGTTCGCGAGATTGTTTTTTTGTTGTGTTGGTAAACATATCTGGAGTGAATCTGTACACTAGTTTCACTGTTGGATGGTTAGTCTTTCGTCAGTTGCAAAGAAGGTTACATGTGTTTGCTTAGTAGTGGCGATTTTTAATTAGTTGAAAAAATGGATCAGAGGATTTGCATTAAATTTTGCTATAAGAACGGAATAAAATTTAACAAAGTTCTAGAAATGTTGAAAACTGTTTTTGGTGAGTCTGCGATGAGCAAAACAAGGGTTTATGAGTGGTACAAACGGTTCCAAGATGACCGTGAAGACGTGGAAGACGACGAGCGTTCTGGACGCCCCAGCACATCAACAACAGCTGGAAATGTGGAAAAAGTGCAAGAAATAATTATGAACGATCGCTGAATTACAGTAAGAGAAGTTGCTGAAGATGTTGGCATATCAATTGGCTCATGTCATGAAATAATTTCGGATGTTTTGGGTATGAAACGTGTGACAGCAAAATTTGTGCCAAAGGTGTTGAATTTCGAACAAAAACAGCGGCGAATGGAAGTTTCTCAGGAGTCGCTAAATGAAATCAGTAGTGATGCAGAAGTTCTAAAACGTGTCATAACAGGTGACGAAACATGGGTGTACGGTATGACGTGGAAACTAAGGTTCAGTCGTCCCAGTGGAGGCATCCTGGATCGCCAAGAACGAAAAAAGCTCGGCAGGTGCGGTCGAATGTGAAGGTTATGCTTACAGTTTTTTTCGATTTTAATGGCATAGTGCAGTATGAATTCTTGCCAAAAGGTCAGACAATTAATAAGGAGTACTACCTCCAAGTTCAACGCCGTTTGCGGGAAGCAATCCGAAAAAAACGCCCGAATTTGTGGTGAAACAATTCATGGCTTTTGCATCACGATAATGCACCTGCGCACACGTCATTGCTTGTTCCTGAATTTTTGGCAAGAAATAACACTGTTATGATGCCCCAGCCTCCATATTCGCCAGATTTGGCCCCGTGCGACTATTTCCTTTTTCCAAAAATAAAAAGAACCTTAAAGGGTCGTCGTTTTGCAAGCATAGATGAGATTAAAAGAGCATCACTGAAAGAGTTAAATGCTATCCCATAGATAGAGTTCCAGAAGTGTTTCGGCGATTGGAAGAAGCGCTGGCATAAGTGTGTATTATCTACTGGTGACTACTTTGAAGGTGACAACATTGCTGTTGACGAATAAATTACAGTGTTTCTAAAAAATTAAAATTCCCGTTTCTTTTTGAACACACCTTGTACATCAATAACTTGTTAAGAGTCCTTTCATTATCAAAACTTCATTCAACCTCATTGGCATGCTGTCTACGAGTTTTCTGGTGTACTCTGCAGAAATTTTATGCCATTTTTCGCGCAGTCTCACTTTTAATTGTTCTTTGTTGGCAATGGGCTCCTTTCTCACTTCACTGTCCAACTTTTGCCGAAGATTTTCAATGGGATTGATGTCTGGGGATTGTGGGGGAGGGTGAAGAACTTTAGGACAGTTGTATAAGAGCCACAGTTAAACCAATTGGGACATGTGTTTTGGATCATTGTCCTGATAAAAACTAAAATTGTGACCTATACCTAGCTTCTCAGCACTTTTCTTAAGGCTGTTCTTGAGCACTTGAAGATATTTGTATTTGTCCATTATATCTTCAATGAACACAAGCTCAACCACACCACTCGCCGCCATACAGCCCCACACCATTACGTTCCCACCGCCGTGTTTTACTGTTGGCTGCAGATTTCTCTCTTGCAGCTGTGTGCTTGCCTTTCTCCACACCAATGTTCTTCCGTCAGGTCCAAACACATTGAATTTACTTTCGTCCCAAAAAATAACTCTATTCCACCATTCAATGACCTTGTTTACATGTTCCTCAGCGAACTCCCGCCTCTTCCTCTTGTTTATCTTATTTATGAAAGGCTTTCTTCTAGCCACGCGACCATGAAATTCTGCTTTTCGTAGAATCGCTCTAATAGTTTCTGGATGTACTTCCTTCCCCAGTTCTTTTCTCACCTCTGCAGCAATCTTTGGTGCACTTAATTTCTTTTTAACTTTCCTGACGACAAAGATCTCTTCTCGACGGGAAAGTTTATGGGGACGTCCACTTTGGCGGCGAGACTCAATCCTATCTTCTTTTTTAAATCGCTTGATTATATCATACTGTGCTTTTCTTCATATTTAGAATTTTTGCAATTTCACGGCAGCTCTTGCCTTTTGCATTATGAAATATCACTAACTGACGCAGTTCAAAAGAGCTGTTTTTCCCTTTGCGTGGCATCCTTTCGACGTTCTTCAAGGAGAGACACTAATAGACTGATTTTGGACAGCGCTTCGATTGACCGTTACGACCGTCCTTGAATCAACCGTGGGAAGAGTTTCTACGTCCGTTTTCCCCCAATAGTTTGACAAAAATGATCAATGTACAACTGTCCGAATATTTATTTGGTGTGCAATTTCCGTTATTGAAAGTTCTAATGCAAATTTATCATTGATGTAAAAGCGGAAAAAATGCATTTTGCAGTGTACGAGTATTTAAAGCTAAAATAATATTAAAATTATTACTGGCATAATATTGTATGGTTTTAACAGCCTCAGAGCGTGCGAAACGTGAGTAATCTGAATACTGTCCGAATATTTTTTTGAGTGAGTGTATGTACTAATTTAATAATTATATATAAATAAATAAAATGTACATACCTTCAAATAATCCTTTAATCTTTCCAATATGGCTCTGCAAACTTCAGGGATTATCTGCGAAATTGTATATAGGGGAATTCTAAATAAATACGTTAGAGAACTTTAGGCATCTCCTGTGGCCAAAAACCTTAGCGTCAAAGCTAGTCTCTCTCCGCAAGAAATACTTTTACGCATTACTGTATCTTGCTTTTTAATGGCGTGGGATATTTTTCCCAATAAAAAATCAAACCATTCGGGGGTAACACGGACGAAGTTTTTGTACATATCTTCGTCCTCTTCTCGCAATTCTGCCATCAAAATTGTATAAACACTTAGTTCTTCTCCTCTCAAATAGAAATTTTTAACCCACACTTGTCTCTTTCTTTTCCTGCGCTTCTTCAAAATTAATAAAGCCGCGCAGGCAGAAGCAAGAGTTGGCACCGTAGACATTATTATAACCTCAAACTCCTCGCCGCTGCTCATCTGCTGTGTACCAGAGAGTATACTAATAGAGACGGCACTCAATGTTAATCCCAACGCTCTTATTCAAATTTCTAATTTTCATGGAGGAGGAAGCAGCCATCTTAGCCCCAAGATTGAGCCAATGGAGGTGGCGCGTAATGACGACCGGGACATTTAAAATGAAGTTGTTTTCAAAATGGCGTCAAATGAATACATTATTTTTATGTAAAATACGCTAGGCAATTAACCCTTAACTACTGGCGTGAGATCTATTACACTTACACTGGCGTTGGGTCATATGGACCCGACTATTCTGATTCAATAAAAGTGTGCCCTATATTTGTTTTTTGGGAGAATTATGGGGTAAATAGTATATATAATTTATAATTACATATAAATAAAAAACCTACATTTTTATTGACATGTTATTGTACATAAGATATATTTTTAAACTGATTCTCACTCAAATACTTGGTATTTTCTGAGTTATTTTGAGGAGATTTGCAGATAATTTTAGATTGCAATAAATACTTTTGAAAAAACAAAGGGAACAAACAAACAAAAGCCAAAACAGTTTACTTCCTTTCAATCATCCCCTTCACAGGATATGCAGATAAGTTTAGTGTGCATTTTACATATGTGTTGACTGCACAGAGAACACACGACTGAGTGCTTGTTGTCATTTGTGCTCGGGCATATATGACACCTCTTTCTTTTGGCGGATTTCGTTGTGCATCTTGACCTGTCGTTCTCTGGCCGCACATTAGCGGTAACACTAGTAACACCTCTTTCAATCAAATACAATTTGATCTTTTGTCGAAGACTACGATGGATATGCAAGTCTTCCATCCTTCGTTGTACACATTTCAGGACTAGATCCTTAGCCAAATCCTTCAGAAAAACCCTTCTCATAATTTTCTGTCCTGTGTTTGCTTTGAAAATAATATATGAATTTAGAGCACTCACATTTACAAAATGAAAGAATACAGCTAATGGCCACCTCCTTGTTCTTCTGCCTACACTGTAATTACTACACAGCTGATCGCAAGTGTCCACTCCGCCTTTTGTACAATTGTAAAAAGTTACAATTTCTGGCTTCTGCTGAGGGCCTGTGCTTTCATCTATCTTCTTATCTTTGTGGATAGTAGAAATAATTACAACAGATCGTGATCTCGCTGGTACATAAGAGGTCATTGTCACCTCCTTTGTAAAGCCAAATAGGCTTGAATTTACCTCTTTTTGTTTACTTGGCAAGAACTCCAGTGGAATGTCCGGTTTGTTTTTCCGTAATGTTCCAACAATGGTCAACTTCTTTTTCAGAAGATTCTTTGCAAGGGGTAAGCTTGTGTACCAATTGTCAGTTGTTATGTTTCTACCAGTTCCTGAAATGGGGATAACTAGTCGTTGAACTATTTCTATTGGTGAGTTTGATTTCTTGAAGGGGCCCTCTGGTTGATTTCCAGAGTAAATCTCGAAATTTAAAAGATAAAATGTCCTCGAATCTACCATAGCAAATACTTTGATACCATACTTTTTGGGTTTGTTTGGTAAATACTGTCTAAATGGACACCTTCCTCGGAATGGGATTAGCTGTTCGTCAATTGTCAGGTATTCTGCAGGAGTGTACACCTTCAAAAAATTAGTTTGCAAAGCTGAGATAAAATCACGCACTGCTGCCAATTTGTCATTTTTCTTTCTAACTTCTCTGCTGTCTGTGTCGTCAAAGCGAATGCAGCGAAGTAGAAACAAGAATCTGTCATAAGACATTGTGATTGAAAAAATCTCAGGGCCATCTTGATCCCACAAATCTTTGAAGTGCAAATGAGAGGCCCTGTATGTTCCCGCATACAACAAAAGGCCTAAAAAAGCATTCATCTCCACGCGATCTGTGTTTCGAGCATTGCGAGCTCTCTCAAAACGCTCGCGAACTTTCATAATGTACATATTACTGTACAAAACTAGACTATCCATTACCTGGTCATCAAAGAACAAAGAAAATATTTCTTTTGGCTTCTTAGCTAATTTTGCTGTAGTCCGTACACCAGGTAAGTGAGAAATTATATTATGACTTTTTGGTCTTCCCATTTGACTCACTGGTTCCTTACTCCATTTTGTCTTTTTGTCCTTACTCAAAAAATAATTTCCCGTTATAGGAATCGCTTCATTCTCTGAAGTATAAACAAGATCCGATTCCGAGTCGTGCTCGCTAATATGTAGATTGTCTTCATCTTCCGAACCTTCACTAAAAACAGACGAGTCGTCATCATCTTGAAGCAATTCCGCTTCGATCTCCTCGTCAGTTATCAAAAAATTTGACATGACCTAACAGGATAAGAACAAATGCAAGTTATCTTACTCGTTTTCAAAACATATGCCGACACCCAGTGGAAGCAGTATTCACCACTTACCTAAGATGAGTCGCGAATTATCGCTAAGGCACCAAGCTTGCACATCCGCCACTCTCGAAAGACACGGGAACACTGACGCTGGCGTCGGGTCAGAAAGGGCAATTCAGAGAAACCGATATGTCAACGGCTTTCTTCACAGCATGCCCTGACTCAGAACGTTATCAGAAGAGATTACGTGGAACCCGCATCATCGGTAGCTCGTCGCGTTACCGGAAAATAAAAAAAGAAAATGCCGTCGGGTCAAATTGACCCGACGCCAGTAGTTAAGGGTTAAGAAGACTGAAATATTAGGATTTGGAATCCTAAGTCACTGAATGGAATTATTGTCCACGGAGTGCAAAATAAGAAGTTATTTTATAAACACAATATTTATTTCTAAATTATGTAAAGTCATACACAATATAAACAATAATACAATTTTTTACAAAATAAATGCAAGTAATCAGACATAGAGATTATTTTACTTTGCCATTGACTAAATATTGAAACCATGAATTTAGACAATTGTCCAAATATAACTAGTGACCATTACTTCTTTAATATTGCATCATTATTAAAACTAGTGAGCCCGTCAAAATTTGACGGTGAGATCTGAGATAAATGTAAAATACTGTTCTAAGGCTAATGTTCCACAATATGTTGCATTGTTTGGATCTTTATTATAACCTAAAGATATTCTGTGATGTGTAGTTCCCAAAATTTTGAACACACGTATGGTCCGTGACCAAGTGGCAGTGTGGTTGCCCACATATTCCAATAACACCAAATGACACAAAAGAAAGAGCACTATTATACTCACAGATATTATTTTTAAAGTTTTTTGATGTGTCATCATTATAAACAAAGTTGATTACTTCTGGCATATTGCCCGAAGGTAAACTTATTTTCCCATTTAAGCAACACAGAGTTTGCAGAATTTCTCTCATGGGAAGTACAAAGCAGAACAAAACTGACATTTTCTGCGTTGACTTTCTCATTCTCTGCATCCAGTTAATGTACGTGTGCGTCTTTTGGGGCGCATGAGCAACGATTCTGAATTCGGCATAACCTGTGAACAATTTCACTACTTCAGAACAAGTGAGCAAAACCCACTGTCCGAATGTTCTCTTCAAAATACATCACAAAAGCAAACACATGCAAACTGTCAACGCCACAATGCAATTATTACACTGAAACAAAACCTTGACGAATTGTAAACAAATCTCAACAATCAAAACAAAACATCAAGCAGTGTCAGCCTTTGGAAGCAAAAAGCAGCCTTTGGAAGAAAACAATTGAGTACTTATAAGCGTACTATTAAAGAATGATTTAATTAATTAATTTACACCGTAAATGTTGGTGAATCAACACAAACAATACCTGATAACACATCAAGGGATTCTTTCATTTAAAGGAAAAAATACTACAATCTATTCAGTAGAAGCTCTAAACGAAGCCATGGCAGAATACCTTATTTTTTTAAATATATAGATGACATTCCAGCTATCAACACCTGTCAAATTTCAGCCTATTATCAAAATTGCAACTAAGGTACAATACAAATTAATATTATTGATAAGTTTATAAATAAACAAGAAACTTGCATCTGCATAAACAGTCCACAAAATCTATCTTTTTTTCTTGCTTTCTTCAAAAATGCAAGATTACACATTAAACTGCATTTCAATAAACATGTTTTACCTCCTACCTAGTACAAGTGATGAACTAAGTAAAAAAAATTACGTGATTCTACTTCAACTTCATTTATCTCAAAGCAGAGTTTTTGGACTTAGTACGTTTCACTAATATTCCGGTATCACAGGCTACATATTTGTCCAAGAGCATGGCTAGTTGCTCAATGGATCGTGGATGAAAATCCAAAGGCCAGAATACTAATATAATATAATTATATTACAAACTACTAATATATACAAACATATATACCAAGTAATACTAATGATACTCTTTGATAATACTAATATATACAAACAAAAATTAAATATATACAACAATGTTAAAAATGCAAAATATATACAAACACTGAACCTCAATAATACTAAACAATTAATAAAATAAATACAAATAAATAATAAATTGAAAAAAAGGTAAAAAATATCTACAAAAACTCGTGTCCTTCCATTATCCGCATATTTGCATCACGGCAATACGCCCTGATAACCCATCTAGTTATGGTTTCTATCATGATGGATACCATTTTGCAGCTGTGATCTGGACAATTAAGCCAGCTATAGTCCAAATTTGCTGTTAGGAAACTAACATCACCCTTTATGCTTCTTGAGTGCAAACTTTGAGTTTCAACAAAATTTGACACAAAAAGATTTCGGGCCATTTGGACCGCACTCCACAACTGCTTATTTGCATATATCAAAGCTGGATTATGACGATCATATTCCAGACTTTGATAGTACATCTCCCCCAGGGATGGCTCATCACTCTTAATCGCAGTTAGGCATATTGAGCAATGTTGCCCCTTCAAAACCCCTACCATGCACTTGCCAATGAAGGCAGCAACATAGTAGGTCCCATTGTTTTCAGATCTTGCCATGTCCTCCTCCGTCAGAGCATTGGCCTCTGCTGCATCATCTGGAATATGCAGAACAGCTGCAAAAGTGTCATCAGCTGTAGCTACAGTATGGGGATGAGCCATGTCGGGTTCCCCCTCCATAGCATCATCATCATTCTCTGACTGCTGTCTGGGACTCTTCCATGTGTTCTGACAAATTCATTCAGATGACACAGAGTTCCTAAATTGTCATCCTCACAGTTGGAATTCCGGATTCTGGCACTGACAAGATTATTCACAATTACTGATTTCAAAGCAGAAATGAAGTGGCTACATGTTGGATTATTAGTCACGCCATTCTGTCTGATAACAGCAAACAAATTCTCCAGTGGGTCCTGGTTTAGCCGCCTTAAATGCAAACATTTGAGGGTGTCCTTGACATCATTCCACAGATATTCCAAGGCGAGAAGGGTGGATATGTAGCCATCTCGAAATGGGAAGTACCTAACTTCCCTTCCAGCCCATCTCACTTCGAAGCCATTCACAGACGCCTCCCAGAACCAAAACCTCATTCTCCTGAGTTTTTGACGCATTTCCTTCCAAACAGCAATGTGCCCAGACCCTTCTCGCACCACAAACCTTTTCTTTTTTCCCTTATGCTCAAGACTGTGGTCATCTCGCTTCTCCGAGCCATTCGAATAATCAAACAGCGTATCGAAGTCAAGAATGACATCTGCAGTTGCTTCCCCATCCACCAACTGTTGGTCAGCAGGCCTCTCCTTATCAAGAACTCGTACAGTTCGCATATGCCCCGCACACCTACAGCTCAAAACTTGAGCAGCATACTTTACCTTCATCCTTGCTTTTCCTATGGGATTCACATGATTTTTGGTCAAGGTTTGTACTTTAAAAAGTTCCTTGTCAAGACTCCATAGACGAACTATGTTGTCCCAATGAGCAACTTTCCCATCCCATTCAATCTTTGCACAATTCATAAAATTGCTGCGCAAACGTTTGAAGAGATGGGGTACATCATACAACCAAAAAATCTTGTGGCCTCCCACAAAGAAAAATGGTTGAAGGTCATCTGCCTTCTGCCCCTTTCGGGAGCATGAAGGTGGATGTGCATCAACAAGAGTTTCACTGTGAGCATTAGGGGCTTCTTGCCTCTCACCCTCTTCCCCAGCAGTGCTGGCATCTCCATTATTTATGGTCTCATTCCTTTCCCCAGTCTGGCTGGCACGAATGAGGATTTTCATTGCACCTCTATTGTTCGATGCTTGGTCACACAGTGGCTTTGACAATGAAACCAACCTGCTGTAGTTTGACTATCGCTTCTTTGTTAGCAAGAACTTCGGAGGGCCTGCCAGCCAGGCAGGGCGATTGACAGCCATTCTAGAGACGCTGCGCAACACATCTGCGCACAGGTTCATCCAATTTTTGCGGGAGTTTTTATTTCGCGACCAATCGGACCTTGAAAAAAATACCCTACGTACCCTACGTAAGATGCCAAAGTCGGGTCCCCAATTGCCTTTAACAATTTCATACACCTGTAATAAAATTAGTAATGTATTATTGAGCTTGTTGGCGTATGCGAATATACTGGCGGGTTGAAAGATTGGTATCCACCATCAAAGCAAGTGCGTGATCAACTGACAATGATGGCGGCTTTTGAAGAATGGATCTTTGGGCTTTCTTAATTGTAGTTCCCCTGTTCGGGGAGGCTTCAGAGAGCTCCTTAACTATAGCTGCCGAATCTCTTTTGCCATCCTTCCTTAGTTGCATTTCAGTGGCCATGGATAATTCTTCTGAACTAGTGGTATCCAAAAGAGGTTTCAATTTTAGGGCTTTAGCTTTATAGCCACAGCTTTCGAGGGGGCTTATTAGGTCTTCCAGCTCTATTAATTTTTAAATTAATTTGCGATGGGCCTGGGACTGCCTCTAAAATATAATCAGGAAAGGAAAGAGTTTCTTGCAGCCAAGACGAATTGTATTTTAGGAACTTTTCTTAACTTCTCACGGATTTTTGCCATCTGGTTTCAAATTTTTTACATATACATCTAACATATGGCTTAATTTTATCCAACAATGCCTTGTCAGGTTCTATATTACCTAATTCACGCAAAAAAGTTAATACACCTTCAAAGTTTTCAACAATTGATGTTTTTTACCCGTGTATCAAATAACGACATACGGGTAACTGGAGGAGCCATTCTGTAAAAAAAAAATATATTCGTCAGATAAGCAGATATAAGCAGCTAGTCTTTTCACGATCAAGAACCTAAAAGTACTAGTTTTAAAATGTATATGGCCCGAAAGGTGTATAATGGTGTATAATACTCTAAAACTCGAAGTGAATTTAGAGAACGTGCAATACATTTAATGTAAATCAATCACCTTTTCGATTAACGTTTTCAGGCACAACAAAAGTCAATAACAAAATAATATTCACAAAAATGATTGTAAAACTATGAAAATTACATCTGGTTGGCACACAAATCACAGAATCAGTCAAGAGGTGTATCACGACCAAGGGAACTTCGCGTACTGAAAAGGGTCATTCGGAGCTGAGTCCTGCCGGAGCGGCGATGGACATGTTTGAACATGCACCACGGGGTTCATGTGACCTTCAAGAGAAAACTAACAACGTTCCCACATAGCTGGGACATACTACTACACAGAAACCTAACAATTTTACTGTTTCAATTCAGTCGAAAATTTAATTTTTTACTGCTATATGGCTAAAATTACACAGTGTGCGGCGCCGCGAAGTTATTCACGCACCTCGCCGTCATTGGCGGTGTGCGGCCCCTGGCAATTAGCGCAAGTGGGCGGCCCCACAATACAAACATCACATTCCTTATGCACCTGTTGTGGGAGGGGCCCTACATCTGGCACCGCTTGGAGTGCGGTATCCGGTCGCTCCCGCGATGCTCCTCCCACGTGATTACGCAGTTGTTTAGAACTGTAATTGTCTTCGCCTGGTTTACTTTGGAGTGGTCTATCTCCGCCACGTAGAGGCCGAGGCTTGCAAAGGTTTTGCCTTGCTCGGAGTAGAGCGGGCGCCGCATTTCACTTATGTGGAGTGTGTGCAGCCCTGCCCTCTCTAGCTCCTCGCGCAGCTCGTCGATATTTGTGTGGGAGGGGAGGCCGCGAATGACAAGGCGGTGGCGTCGCTCGGCTGTCGCGCGCCGAAAGAACTGGGCGTCGCGATTGAATTGCTGCATCCTTTCCAGCATCTGGATGATTTTGCCGTGGTCGGCGCGATTACCAGGCTTGATGGTGAAGACTGCGGGGGTGGTGGTTCCGCGGAGGGGGGGCGGTGAGGATCTCCCCTATCGCCTCGGGGGCGGGGGCGTTATGCTGCGTCGGTGCGGGTGGCGCCTGAGGGGCGGGGGCCGGGCGGTTGCCGGTGTTTGTGTTGTAACCGTTTCGCGTAGCAGTGCGTTGTGTAGTGTTCAGTTCTTCCAGAAAATGGGATTTTGTGAGGGGCAGGCTTAGTAATCTAGATCGTGTGGTGGAAGGCGGCATGTTTGTGTTGAATGTTGTGGGGAGTTTTTAATTACTGTCTGTGTACGTCGATTTTCTGAAAGTATTGAAGGTATGTTTGTTTCAAGGGATGCTAATATTCGGGTCTAGGAAATTGATAGATGTCTTCATTCTGTTGTGAATTGTATAGTACGATGTATGTTTTTGATAAAGTCAGTAAACATGTTAATTTGCCTAGTAGCATTCGCCCAGAGATTAAAGAATCTACCTAACGGTGCCAATATGCAATATTTTTTGAGCAGTGGATGATGTCAAAAAGGAAGATAGTCTGTTAGAAAGAGTCCATAAAAATATCTGCAAGAAGAGAGGTAGGTAGGCCCATAGGAATCCCGTTTTTTTAAGGTTAAAATTTTGATCCATGCAGAGATTTCGGAGTTCTTTACGAACGGGTATGGGCCATGGCGATTTGTCCAGTAAATTACGTACAAGTAATTTGCAATCTGAAGTCGTACTAGGAAGAAAATCCTTTATATCAAATGAGACTAGTTTTGCGTAGGTTGGAACGTGAATCTGTTGGATCTTTTCTACTAGATCTAGACTTTTTTACAGTATAAGGTGGTTTCAACTAAATGTGTTTAAGAAACCTTGGGTATGATGGGATGTTTCTTTGTGTCATGGAAGGCCATAAGGTCTAGGAGAAGGGTTGGTGGTATATATTTGTTTGGGATTGGGAAACCGGTCTTGTGAATTATTAAGTTTTTGGTTAGGGTGGCAAAGATACTTCTTAGGGGGGGGGGGTCATTGGAAAGTTATTGGACTTTGTCGTTTAGAAATTCATAGATTTTGTCATTGGATTCCTTTTTGTCAAGAACCACTACTGTGTTGCCTTTGTCTACTTTCGATGTGATTGTCTTCTTGTGCGACTTTTTTGGCAAATTGTTGGGCGTGGTGAAAACTAGCATTTACTGTTTTCTGTGTCCTGTGGTGGATTGCGCGTGTTTGCGATGGTTGTGTTTGGTCTCGAAATCTTTGGAAATTGGTATTAGTGTCTGTTTTGACCCAACTGTTTTAGGTGTTATAAAGGAGTGTGGGAGGATAGTAAGAGATGTCATGATTAGATAAATATATGTTGAGTAAAGCATTGGATGAAATATTACTAACACGAGGGTGGAACTGATGAGACATAACCTGAATTTGGGTTGCATTATTATTTGAAGTTTGGTAGGCTGGTTGAAAACGTCTATTAGAGTAGTAGATAAGGTGGCTCAACTTCACATTTCTGTACATCTTTCTTCCTGGAGATAGTGGTGAAGACTCGTCCTCGCCCTGTATCTTCAACGGCCATCCATTGCAGAGGAGGTCATCGAAACGTAAGTTCCTCTTGTAGCCTGAAGTGCAGTTTCGTCTCGATCAGCAAACCAGCGCTTCATTTCGGATTTTGACCACACGGATTATCAAAAGATAATTAGGTGGCACGTTTTGAAGCAGTAGTTGGTAGTAGCATTAAATCTGCCTTGTAAAACATTGGTACGTACACTTACAAAGTGGTCGAGGTAGTAGTTTGGCTCACATTAAACATATAAGACAGGAACTTGAAAGATAGTTAACGTACACTTCATCAGAGTTGGTAACAGTTTCTGAAAACATGTCAGACGACTGTTGCTGTGAACATTGAACCACTCAAAAACATTTTCAGGAACAATTACTAACATCGCTGCCTTGGGAAAACCTGTAAAGGTCACCCTCTCGTCGTGTTCTCGAAGATATCCTCCCTCAGCTCCAGACTTTTTTCTCAAGTGAATAAATTCTCTCGTGTGGATTCTGTCAACCAATTGTCATTGTCTCTGTTTCACCCATTGTCAACTCAGTTTGGATGGCTCTATCCTTCCATTCAATTCTGTCCGCAAAGAAATTCAGAAGTTGACTTGTACATGGCTTCCGCTGTATTTGTGCGAAATTCATTATTGTAGTAACATTTTATCCATGTGTCTCAGGTTCGTGCTCTTCATGCAAGACCATATTGTCATCTTTTCAAAAGAGAATGTAACATACTGTCGTTTCCATCAGAATTAAATGTAGAAACTACAAAAATAGACATAACTAATTGCAGCATCTAACTTCACTCCTTAATCGCAGTGCCATTTTGATTGAGGATTTGTTTCCTTTATTGCACCAATCAAAATTTGATTAATTTTTTGCTTGACTTCTCTTTTAAGTCAGATTTTAAAATGCTTTCAAAGCTTAAGAGAAAATGTGTCTGAGAATTGCTTTCATCATTCCTCAACACTGAGAGTTTCTGCCTCTCCAAATCGAGCAGCTCATTAATAGAATCTGCTTTCCTCTTTCGTTTGTGTTGGAGGCCGAGGAGAGGAGGTTATTGCAATCTGGGAAGACTCTTCGAGAGACACCGCCTCCACAACATTCCCAAACAACTCCTCTCAATCATAAAAAAGGTCCGTTGAGGGACCAGACTATGGGTCACTATTTGTGACGGTCTCTCGGGGCAGAAGTAGTCGGGTGTGAATAAGTTTTGATGTTACTTTCTTGTGTAGACCCTCGGATATGAACCAGATTTTGAGCTCTTTCTAGAATTTGTGATCACTTGTACCAAAGGTTCACTAAATGAGCTGAACTGTCTTCAGAATATTGGTTTAGCGGTGAGTTGTCGTTCGCAGTTACCATGACATAATTATAGACCTTGTTGTCAACATTATAATTTTAATTTTTTGACGTAAAAATGACTCAATGTTTTCTCCAAATTTCTGTGAAAAGACGGCAAAAAATCTTATGCCAGTCTCGTGTCCAGTGAACTCTGCCTTTTGGAAAATTGCAGCTTGGGAAATAATGTGAAAACGTATGTACTGTTGTAACACCACTCGTTTGTATTTATAGTACAGAATTTTATTTCCAAATTTTGTCAAGCGAGATCATTCGTGGTGACTGCGTAGCCAACTGAGTGTGCAACGCCTATATGAGTATCTCATTTGACCAGAAATCACCAGGTTGAAACCTGCCAATAGACAGAACAATGATGAATATTGTTCCCAATTCTGATTTGGGTATTTTTAATTTAAAAAATGAAATTGTAAAAATACGAGATTTATGACTAATTTAAGAAACAGGAATATGAGAAGTGTAATAAAACGAAAAAAATTACACATTTAAAAGGACAAAATCTAACTTAAATTTCTCACATTAAGTGAGAAATCCGTTAAAGTCTCCTTGTTATTAACTTGTCGTGTACTAACATCCTGGGTATCATGAGAAACAATTTTACTTGCATATGTGGATCTAATTTTTAAATATAATTTTATAATTAGTTTCAACACATGCCCAATATGATTTTCATCAGCGCTTTGATACTGGGATAAACTCAAGAATCAAACATCTGAATTGTTTGAATCTGATTTGTTTTGTACATCGCACAGTTGGGCAAGAGGGCCTCATTTCTGGCATTAATTCGAGTAACACCTATAACCCATAGTATTGCATATCACTGTAAAGAGAAATTAATGTTGAAAGAAATGGTGTAACTTCCAATTCGATACCTCTTCATCTGACAAAAAAAGTCGATTTTCTAGGAATACGCATTGTAAATAAAAACAACAAATAACGTTACATTACGTTTTATTGAGGGGGAGCAAAAAATGAAAGGTTTTACTAATTACATAAATTAAAATCAAATATAAATATTGTGAAATTTGCTATATTTATATTCATCGCTTTCAATAGTATGAACTGTGTCATCGCAATCATCCGCGCGGGCCTCATAATTTTCAGAATGAACAATGTGTTCAGGTGGATGAACCAATAGTTCCTGAGCTTCTTTTGGGAGGCTTTGCACATTTTTCGTAGGTAATTTTCTCTTGTTGGTGATAAGTGGATCTGATCTTAAGAGCAGTAAATTTAAAACATCACTATTAGTTTTTTCGCGGGAACATTTTCGGGAGAAGTGCTGTTTTCCTTAAAATCTTTGTTGAGTGCTTCTTGAGCTTCCTCTGTTAATTGTCCGATTGGAAGCAAAGCTGACGAGACAATCTCAGGTCCATGAATAAAATACTTGTGCTGTGTAGGTGATATGTTGTACCATGGATATTTTTTAACAAAATATCGAGCCGTGTTATGAGCAAAAGCCCGAAACTTTTCAACATGAATTTCACAGCCACTTGATACGACAATCATAATTATGTGCATCATTTTAATTAAATTTACATCAATGCGTGTAAATTCAGCAGATAGTTCAGGGTTCTGAAAGAACCGTCTAGCTGTATTACCGGATCCTGGTTTTGGCTGATCCACAATCAAACCCCTGCGTTCTCGAAACACTCTGAATACGAGCTTTATTTTCAGCCACAATGTTTTTATCATTCCCTCGCGCTTGCCACTTCTTAATAGGTAACTTATAAGCCAAATGCAATAGGCACTCAAACATGCGTATCCACCCATGTAGGATTGACAAACCAAATTTCAAATTTTCTTTCTTAATTGTCCTCTCAATCATTTTATTCACATTATTGGAATTTTTTGAAGTGGTATTACTTACCTGTATGTAACACTTTTGAGTTGAAGTAGTTTCAGTCAGAGCATTACATATTTTTCCATCAACCATGGCAAGTACATTGTGATCAACTTGTAATTTTCTCTCTAAACATTACCTTGCTTATGAGTAAGTTTCCGGGCTGGTAGGCCGTGGTCCAGTTGGCATTGAAGAACCAAACGTTTCGTCTACAGCTGCGGTGGACATCTTCAGTGACGGCAGCGTCGTGGGGGTAGTCTCCGGGTCGGTGGCTGGCCAGCGACTGACGCCGCGTTCTTATATTTTCCCCTCGCCAGTTGCCCTGGCAAGGCGGGAATTTATTCATTAGTAGGATACATTAAAGCTCCAACCGTGAGGTTTGTGGAGCTGCGGGAGGGCGATATCTTAAATATACTAAATAAAACTAATCTTAACCTAACTAAAACTATACATGGCCTCTTTGGGCTATTTTGTTTTAGATAATAGTTATTAATATAAATATAATTGATAAGTTCTTTGAAATTGTTCATGTGTCTTGTTTTGTCTTGCCACGCCGCGTTCTGCGTGGCGGCGGTTTTTTATAGTCTGCGTGAGGGGGGCGCGCTGCGGTAAAAATTTCGCGCGCTAGCTTGTGATTGGTCGATGGTTCGCAGGCTGGCTCCTGGTTGGCTATCGATTGCGTTGTGGCTAGTTTGGGAAACTCTGTTCTTATATGGTTTTGTTTTGGTGTTGCGGAGTACGGGATACCAGATAGAATTGAGTTTGAGACCTTCTTCTTTCCTGTTGATGTTATTGGGATGCTTGAAAATCTCAATAGCTTCCCGTTGTAACCTGGCGTGGTAGTGGTTGGTGGTAGATAATATTTCGGTGTCTTCAAACAGGATGTCGTGTTCCCTTCCCGAGAGGGCATGCTCAGCCACAGCAGATTTGTCTGTGTATCCTAAGCGGCAATTCCGTTTGTGTTCGGTGAGGCGCGTGTTGACAGAACGTTGTGTAGTGCCAATGTACACTGAGCCGCAGGAGCAATGTATCCTGTAGACGCCTGCTGTCGTTAGCGGGTCCCTGTGGTCCTTGACTGATCTGAAGAGATTGCGGAGCGGAGTGGTGGGGGTGAACATGGTTTTAATATTGTGTTGTTTGAGAATCTTGCCAATACGGTCCGTGATGTTTTTGATATATGGCAGCGACACCTTGTAGGTGGTTTCTTCGGGGGGACTGCGTGCGGTGTTTCTTGGGCGTAGTGCTCGCTTCACCTCTTGAATTGAATATCCATTGGCCTTTAGGGCATTCTCCAAATGACCAAGTTCTTGGTGAATATTGTTGTCCTCGCATAAGCGTGTAGTGCGGTGGACGAGTGTTTTCATCATAGCTCTCTTGTGGCTGGGATGGTGGTTCGACAGTTTGTTAAGATATCGGTCCGTATGGGTGGGTTTTCGAAATACAGTGTGGCTAAGGGAACCATCTTGCTTTTTGTTTACCAGCACATCAAGAAAAGATATTTCTCCTTCGTGTTCCTTCTCAATTGTAAACTGAATGCGTGGATGAATGCTGTTCAGATGTTGAAGAAAATCCGTCAGCGTATCCTCCCCGTGGCTCCAGATGACGAACGTAACATAACCAACAATTCGGTTTAAGAGGTGCAGTATTTAGTGCTGTGGCCTCGAAGCTCTCCATGTATAGGTTCGCTACAACTGGGCTCAGCGGGTTACCCATAGCTACTCCATCCTTCTGTTCATAAAATTCACCATTCCAGACAAAATGTGTAGTGGTAAGAACGTGATGGAAGAGTTCTGTGATGTCCTCCGGGAATAAGCAATGTTGTTCTGACCTTGACGTCTCATTATACGCAGAAATCACCTCTACAACGGTAAGCAGGTGCGACAGGGTTGAAAGCTATTTCTAAACTGAAGGTCGAGGGCAGTTAAACTGTAACTGGCATTTACTATGCTCTTAATAACGGAAATTTGTGACGAAATCAGCGCCAGCCAATAGTGACCGAATTTTAAAGTGGCGTGATTGAAAATCGGAGAATATTTCTGGTCTTGTGCTTTAAAATTTGTTGATATTTTGAAAATTTACAGAGAAAATACTGAGTGTCAAGGATATAATTTTTCTTTAATTGTGTAAGCTTATGGAGAAATGTAGAGCAAATACGTAAAATGTTGCTGACTGACCGAATCTTAAAGTGATCCTCTGTATATTATTCGAGACGGTGTTAAATTTCCTGGTTCGCTACTCGATCAAAATAATATAAAAAGTAGATAAGATTGCAATAAACTTGGCTGTGTAAATTTAGCCCTCACGACCACTCAAAGGTTAATATCTCAATTAATGCAATAATTTCCAATCATTCCATTATATTGATTTGTGCGTTAAACGATTTTTTTAATTCTCAAAGGGTGAATGATTTCCTCACCATTCTTGGCACTTACACGTTGAACAATATTATCTCCTTTGGAACAAATTGCCTTAAAGACAGAATTCCATATTTTTTTTCTATTTTGTAAGCATATTATATAAAAAAGATCACTAAACTTAGCTACATACTAAAACGTTTTCTACATTTAATACACAAAACTGACTTTTCCGTGGGATCAATAAATGTAGTAACTCTAAAAAAGTGTCATGATCGAACAAATATCTTAAATCTTATTTTCCTGCCTCTTGAACAAAACTCAATTAAGATTGAACTGACAGTTACCTACAGTTACATTTGTCTCTTTATATTTTATGGTGATTATAATTTATAAAACAGTCTCCAATAAAATTCATTGTGAAATGAAGTAATTATTTCCAATTAAACACAGAATAAATCATTGCAATTCCTGAAATGAGCTGTTATTTTGTTCTTAAAATGATTTTATGGAACTTTTTTTTGTCTAAAAAAAATAAAATAGAATGTGGTAAAAATGCAAATTATCTGTAAACATAAATTACCTCAGACTTATCTCATACGGTTATTTTATTTGCAAATTTCAATTTGATAAAACTTCAAATTTTGTAAAACTGTTCATGTGTAAAAGTGTATATTTTTGTTTTTGTTTATCAAGAGAAACATTTATGTATTCTGTGATGTTTTCAGTGCTTTGTATTCATATTGTAACAGTCGTTTTCGTACGCATTTGAGGCGACATCTACGACTATTGCCAGAAAGTCTTACAATATTTTCAAGATCGTTTCTGGTTCTGTATTTGTTTGTGTGTTGTTCGCTGTTGATTTTTTTTCTTCTTTTTTTTCAATAATTCAGGACAGTAAAATTATGTACTCATTGTGTTCTTTTTGCATTGCCGCAATAAAAAATGTGTAAAATGGATGTCGTAATGAATTCTAATTTGTTTCCTTTTTTCCTATTCCTTCCTTAAAGTTGTATTTCTATGGCAGAAAGATGTATTGTCATTTGCTGTGCAAAGCTTACAGAAATGGAAAATCGTGGCTGCATTTTATATTCTTTATTCATTTTTGAGATCTTTCAACCACTCAGGAAATAGTTGATATTTAAAGGAAGATCTCGTGTTCTGAATTTTTCCTTCCACTAATTTACGACTTTTATAAAATTTTTAAGAAACGGGACTTTTCAAACTTTTATTTAAAAACCGAGGAAATTTCAAAAATCTGGTAAGTTTTAAAATCAATAAATTGTACATTCTAGAGTGACACATAATACGTTACGAGTAAAGACCATACATTATGTTGATCAGACGTTTGAAAATGCAAAATATACATACGCAATGTCCAACCCAACAGTGAAGGAAAATACTGGTTCCATGCACGAGAGTTAAAGCAAGGTTTCATCGATTTTTGACCACGAGCATACGTACCGAATTTAATACAGAATTAATAGATCCTTTTTTTTCTCGGGAGTATCTAATTTTCAAAAAATGGTATTTTGGGAAGACTTGGCACCGGCACGTATCAAAATTAGTGGTGCTACAACAGCACATACCTTCTCATTAGTTGATGTTACTCGCATGTCCCAATACTGCCACTTCTCCCTCTCTAGTACCTCCGGTGAAAGACGCTGCTGCAGAGCCATAAACGGGGTGTCTTATACTAAGGTAAGTTGTGACCAAAAATCACCTGGTAAATTTGTTCAGGGTAGCAACTTTCCGGAAAGTCGAAAAAAGTCGGGGAATTCGTAGAAGAATCAAAGTCAGGAAAAGTTTTGGGAGGGTTATAAAACTAGATATTATTCCTTAAAATAATTATTCACCCTTATTTTTTGTTGTTTGGTGGAAGAATATTGTCAATTTGTACTAGTGAAATCAGAGCTGACCATATAATACGTACCAAGGTAGCTCTTACGTTTTCTTTAAGTAGAGTGAAATTACAAATCTCATCAGGGGAAAAAATAATGCTCTGGAAAATTAGGGATTTTTTTTTTTTTTTTCAGAAAACGAGTGGCCACCCTGTTATTAGACCGATGTCTTTGCTGCGGATTCAAAGGCTGCCGTCGACGTAGGTGCCTTCATTCAAGCAGCCGTTCTATCCACCCGCGGTCGTTAAGTTAATACTAGTGGTGCTATAAAATGGCCCACACATTCTCGTACTACTTGTGCATTCTTTTGGGTCGGCTACATTTTCGGATTTGCTCAGACCCACGTTTCGATTGCCACTGTGCCGATGCTAAAGAGACAACGACCTCTCCTGGGGACAATTCCCAGCGATGAACTCCGTTCTTTTCCCCGATCCCCAGAAATAAAGAAAATAATTATATCACCTTTGGAACTAGGCATCGGATGTTAGGGAAATGCCTATTTTATTCTAGCGAACTTAATTAAAGGCTGATAATATGTGCACGAATCATGACAAATGACATGAAGTTATACAAAGCTTATTTTTCTTTTTAGCATAAATACCTGTATTAGTACTTTTTTACCTTTATTATTTTTATATAACATGCTAAGACATCAGAAAATCGACCATGGTCCATCGTGACCATTCATTACGAAGTCAATTCAGGTCTTGGTATTTTAAAATTCGAGAGAATTCCTGAAAGTATAACTGATCTTTTTACCCCATTTCCCTTTTTCATAAATACCAGCCATGTTCTGTGAACATGGTCAATTGACAATACACTGAGGGCACCGAAATTGTAAATGGAAATAAATGTTAATTCCTAGAAGGTACAGTGTTGTTAGTGTTGGACTTCCAAAATATATGCCAGTCACATCAGTAGATGTTGAGAGATCCTTCTCTGCATTCAAACTGATTTTCTCTCCCAATCGTCACAAAATCCTTGAAAAGTTACTGGTAATACGCAAATATTTCTGGATAATGCAAACTATTAAGAATAAAATGCAGAAGAGTTGTAAATATGTAAATAAAGTTTTACAAACTTTGTTCGCGCATTTAAATTAACAAAATAATATAGACAAAAATTACAAACAATTTTTCATTTTATTGTGTCTTTCTCCTTATCCTTGACATTTTTAGTGCCTAAACATCCGATGTCTAGTCGGAACAAAAACTACAAAAGTTGACTTCTGCTTTGAAGCCAGAAAAGTTAAACGGTTATTTGAAGTCAATAGCGACCACAGGTGCCACCATCTTCACCATCAAAAGACAGGGTGGCCACTCTCGACATCGTATCCAGTCAAATGCATGATTCATCTCGGTACAAGATAATGGCGATCGGTAAAATCGAAATACGTGTAAAAATGCCGCATGTACACTTGAGGATTGCAAAGTCCTTGACTCCCGCCTCACACTTCAATCACTGTCGCGTGTGTATGTGCAACCTG